>CABEEJ010001613.1:0-18551 GCA_901482245.1 Timema douglasi
AACTCACTGTAAAACATTGTGTATTTTCTTTTATTATATTATTATGCCCGTGCGAAGCCGGGTTGGGCTGCTAGTATTTTATAAAATTACTTTTAAAAAAACCTTCTCAGATTACGACTTTAAGGAAAATCTCACTAAAATCAACCTAATATTTTGTTTGAGCTATTACTTTCTAACACAAGGATCCTTCGCGGCTTAGTTTAGAGAAGTGTTTCTTAAAGTGTGGTCCACGAAGGCCTATCAAGTGGTCCGCAGGATCTCAGGAAGTTTAGTAATAATAATAATAAATTAATTTTGATAACGTATAACACACATATTTTAAACAAGGAATATTATATATATTTATGTGTGTCTTTGTTGAATAACTTTCTAGAACTATGCTATATTGCTAAGTTTTCTCATTACATTGACACAAAACTGTCATCTAAACAATTAATGCCATTATGTCAATGACAGTAATTCTTGCTTTTATTTATAATATAAAAAGTTGTTTATATACTTATAACTCAGCAGGGATGTAAGGTTTTATTTTGTGTCAGGAAAAATAAAGCTTTACACTTCTTTTGTTTTATTTTATGGTTCTACATTTCCTTAAAACACATTTGTTTAGTCGGTATTGGGTTCACCTATTGATTTACAGTAAATCGTATGAAGTTCTCTTCTCGGTATGTCCAAAAATAATAAATATTTAATAAGCGTAAGATTTATAGCTCTTAGGTAAATCTTCATCAGATGGATATTTAGTAAATCTTACGACAGTTGCTTGAGTTATATATTAGTGTACTAATAAGTTTATTTATTTATTTAGCCTAAAAACACCACTTAGAAACGTAAAATTTAAGTAATATATTTATGTGAATTAGTAACCCAAAAAAATACTAAAAACTTCTTCCAAAAACCTAAGCAAATATAACTTACACAAATACCTCTAATGGATTTGTTCATTTTATTTAAATTATACATAAGTTGTATGGGGTATGGTTGCTGTAATTACACTATACACTATATTAAGATAAAAAAAAAGTTTTGCAAAAATAAAACTATGCTTTTCTAGATAATTAATTTCCACTTGCACGTATTTATCTTGCAAGTCTATATTGATTGATACCAGTGTTAAGAAAATAATTATAAAAAATTAATTATTATTAACCGACGTTAGTTTGAAGCATATAAAAATGTTTGTTTAAATTTTTAGTTAGCTTTAATTGCACAATTCATAAATAGTGATCTCCTCTATATTTTTAAGCGTAATTAGTGGTAGTTTGAAATGATTTTAAAACAATGTGAGGTTATTGCTTAAACCATGCAAAGAAACGTTGCTTTAAATGTGTCTAGTTTTAACCATAGAAAGGTTATGAAAAATAACTAAATCCTTCCGCAGAAAATAATAACTCTTCTCGAAACATTTTCCCCTTTTAAAACCCAAACAGAAAATATGTTATACACTGAACATTTAAAAACATCGAACTAATGGCTTAGGAATAGGAATATTAAACGAATTATACCCACATACATTTTGATTGATGGGTACGTAATATTATTTATACCAGCCCAAAATTATATGATAAAATTAAAGATAAGCTTAAATATAAATTATTGTATACATATTGTATGTTTACGTACGTTTGTTGCAAAAATAGACACCGTGTGAAAAAAAACTTAATTTTAAATATGAAAACTAAATACTACTTAAAGCATATATCAAATAGCTTTTAAATAAACAAAAAGTTCAAATATTTGCAAGGAAGTAACTTTTATAGCCGATTTTTTTTTTTTAAAAACCGCTAGTAACATATAACCTCTACTTTCTCCTCGTGCTCCCCAATATTCTTTTCTGGCCCTCTGCATTGAAAAAAATATTTATTAACATGAATGGAATGTCAAATGAAAGCTGGTTTAAATAATTACTGGCATATTTTCAAATAGAGGAAAATGTTTTAATAAACCTGAATTAAAATTGGTACAATTATTATCTTGGTGCTATTATATATCTGAAGCCTTAAATGTATAAACAGATGTCCTTTTCAAGTCAAGTGGGTTGAATTTATTACTTGTCCTAGACTGTAAAATTGTATGCCAGGTAATAAGGGTAAATTATTTATTTTTTAGATGATGTCTTAAGAGGTTTATAAGAATATATCATAAACTCAACATATTTTAACTGTGTGCTGTTGATCATGGATTTGTGGTAATGATTAAATACATTAGTGACAAAATAGTTCACATTGCTAGCAAAAAGTGTCGGAATCTTTCTAAGATGAAAATATTGTTTTTCAAGAGCATTGCACGATACCTGCCCCACGGAGAGGTCTGAAATTTTAAAATTAGTAGCACCTGTGCACAAACATATGCGAATCGAAGCTGCAATTTTAAGTTTTTGATCAGATTTTTTTTTAAACTCTACTTAAAAAATGGGTAGAAGAAATAAAGTGAAAGCATTTTTCTGTCTGTTTGAAACAAACAAAATCATTTCCCGGGTTAACCACGCAATTCATTGTGTGGTTACTTACAGAAACGTCAAGTACGTTTGATAGTCTCAAGTAAAATCACTAATCAAAACGTTCTTAATGAAAAAAAAAATCGTAGCAAACGCGTTCTCTTATCAAACAAACTGGATGACTGATACTTTCTTGTGGCAAGTAAAATCGTAGCAAACGCGTTCTCTTATCAAACAAAATGGATGACTGACTTTCTTGTGGCAAGTAAAATTGTAGCAAACGCGTTCTCTTATCAAACAAAATGGATGACTGATACTTTCTTGTGGCAAGTAAAATCGTAGCAAACGCGTTCTCTTATCAAACAAAATCGATGACTGATACTTTCTTGTGGAAAGTAAAATCAGTGACAAATCATTCTTTTATTGAATCATATCTTATAATCTTTTGTTTAATTCTACAAATCACGTGTTTTTAAAATTTATCTTTTTTATTTTAATTGAATTCACTGTTTGTGAAAAATTATTTAATCCAAAGAAACATGATGATAAAAATGACGTCTTGTTTATACAACATAATTTGCTTGGAGTAGTAAGTATGAGAGATTAATGGAGAAAAGTGTGACCTTTCAGGAATCGAACTTAGCTACCCGAAACATATTCAAACATTCAAACGTGCACTTATTTCTTCGGACATTGATAGTGTTGAAGCTTGTCAGAGACATATTTATTTGTTTTCAAATAACTTTCATAAAACTTCAGGGAAAAAATGTAGGCCTATAAGAAAGTAATATTATTTCACCTAGTTAAATGTCCAAGAACGAAATAATTGGGGCAAACTTAGTTATAATTTTTTACAACTTTTACAAAAAATCTTATTCTTAAGATTCATCAAAATAATATGTGCTTGTCAATAACATTATTTTTAAAATTGAAAACTGCTATTTGGTGTTTTTGTAGTATAATCTACCAACTCACTTTTCAAATACAGTAATTTATTAATTGTGTATGATGATTTTATGAGTTTTTAGCTACACGTTTTATCTTGTTGAAAAAATATTCTGTCATTTAGTGTTTAATCTAGTGTTTTGGTTAAATAAAAGCTGCATAGGCCCGAAGTGAAATGCGTACAAAGGCATCAAGTCTCGTTTAGTATGGTTTCCCGGTAAAGGGAGTCTTAGGTCTGAATTCAGGATGGGTTGATAGAGTATTCTTATAAATGGCTATGATGATTTGGTTTTTATTGTAATATGATGCCGCGCGGTTGGGCGCCAATTAAAGTGTTTTATTTATTGTGATATTTGACCAGTGATACGGCACCAATTATCATGCTCTCGGTTTGATTCGCCGATATCTACCACATGATCGAGCCCTAATTAAGATGATACTCATTTATAATGAGATAATGCTCTGTGATTGAACACTACCTTATAACGATGTTGGGTTTTACACTGGTGGTGACGCGGGAGTATGCCTTACTGAGCACTTGTCCACGGTTGCTTGATCAGATTATTACTGATAATTAATCTTATTAAATAAACAAGACTTATTTTAATGTTGCACACGTTTTATTTAGATGATAACAATATTGGTTAACTTCACAGGTTGATTTTCTGTGATTTTTCTTTATAATATATTTAATGTACGCCATGGACTTACGTTACTGGCATTGTTTATATTCATACGCACAAGTGGCTTATATATGACCTACCCCTAGTCTCTTCAAACCCCTTGTCAGCAGTGTCAAAACCAAATAATACAAATAATAAAAATAGTCCCGGCGACAGGTGTTGTGGAGACCATCTTCCTATTGGGTAGAGGGAGCCAGCGAGTCACAAGATTTTGCTAAATACTACGAAGTTGATTTTTGAAAGAAAAAACAAGTAATAATGGTGACATTATTAATTGTGAAAAGCGCGTGACTCTCCATAGATGAAGTATTAAAAGGATATTTTACATACAGTTTATTTAAGGAAATTACCTTCATCCATGACTTTTTAAACATATGAGAGGGGTCCAAAACAGTACCATTACATGATTTCCTATTATTTAGCCAAATGTAAGCGCATTCATTATACATTTTCTTAATTTTTTTAGCACCACGCCTCACTACACATTCAGGTTATACATCTATGTACTAATTATTTTAATGTGTTAGGGAAGAGGGAGGTTGAATTTAGAGAAAGTGTACCCACATTCACGTAGAGGGAAAGTGGGAAACCATCCTTATTACACCCGACCGGGATTAGAACCCTGTTCTCCCCGTCATCAACAATTTAGTTTATTGTGATAGTGACAACTTAGACCATACGACCACAGAAACGGGGCTTCTACACCTTAATTTTTATCATTCAAGTCCCATTAGCGTATATATACTTAGAGCCTATATGGGTTTTAAGTTGTAAAAAAAAAAAAAAAGTTTTGTTGCGCTTTCAGTACATTAGATTTCGGGATATTATTGCTAAAACATAACCTACTACCAGTAGATTAAATTATTATTACTATAAATTAAGTATAGTAGTAAAAATGAATCATCAATCGAGAAAACAATTTTTTTTATAATTCAGCTACAGTTTGATTTCGATAGAAACAATTTTTTATATTTTTAAAGATACTATAAAACAACTTTCATGTTTTTATACTCAAGGTAATTTTATTTACAGCTATTTCCTACGAAATAATAATAATAATAATGGACTAAATTGTTATCACTGTTGACCAAAAGAAACTGTTTCTCCTAAACTGTCCTTCCTACCATTCTCGAAAAAGTCATTGACAGTAAAATCTTTAAAAAAATCATAAACTAAAGCTTTAATTTCGCTAAAAATATAATTCAATTTAAAAGAAGCGTTCTTCTAATGAATAAAATCCCTTGAACAAAGCGTTTTTTACCCAAACAAAATCTTTTCAGAAACCGTTCTTCGAACAAACAAAATCTCTTGATTAAAGCATTCTTCTAGCAAAATTAAATCCTTAAAAAAACCGTTCTTCTAACAAATAAAAATCCCTCGACTAAAGCGTTCTTCTAGCAAAATTAAATCCTTTATAAAAACCGTTCTTCTAACTAATAAAATCCCTCGACCAAAACGTTATATTATCAAACAAAAGAATCATAATACAATGGTATTATATTACAACTTAAAGTTTTCATGTGAGTTATTGTGTGTGTTTTAACGAAATTATTTAAATAGATTATTTAACACTAATTTGTAAAACCATAGCTGTAAATTATATCAATAAAAATTTTAAATAGGAACTAGATCAATCATGCCCCTTTTTTCCAAAATTAGAAAGAATAATGACACTGATTTTTCAAATGTTTAATTCTAATGTATGTAAGTATATTTACATATAAACTAGCTTTTTTCTAACTTTACAAGTAATATTCTACATTGATGAGTGAACTATATTAATATAATTGTATGATTTTTTTTAGCACTAAACAGGTTGGTTGCTAAGGGAGAAGTTAAACCAAACTGGAACGGGAGGAAGTAAATTTAAGACCATTCTCAAAGGAGTTACACCGACTATAACTTGAAACAATTGTATAAACCCGTTAAGGTTATCAAATTCGGGAGCTACCATAACCGCAGTTTGACATGCTAACCCACCGGGTTGATCTGTTCTGTCCGGGACAAGGTTCTCCACACGACCATACAGCCCATCACTGGGCTCTTCATACATTTAATCTAGTGTTTTAATTTATCGCTCCCACGACGATATATCACGAAGTTGTCAGTACAAATAAGACGCAGAAGTTTTATGACTTTTCTTCTAATTTAATCACTGACAGACTTCTCTCTCTCTCTCTCTTTCCTACCCATTCCTACCTTGAGTTGTTGGGGGGTTGGGGGCTCCGTACCCCCTCACAAGATGTTAACGAGGTGTGGTGCTGGAGTTATATCAAGAATACCTCAAATAAAAAACCTAACTTCCAGTGGCGTTTAGAATAATATTTCAAGGCACGAGCATTGTTTGTGTTTGAAGAGTAATGTTCTCAAATTCATTTAACTTAGACCAATCTTTTCAGAAACTAATAAATACATTATAAATTTACAAATAAATTCATATTAATATGGCTCGCGTGATTAGGATTATGTGTTGATGCGTATAAAAGATGAACATATTAAATTAAGTCAAGGTAGGATCGATAAAGGTCATTTTTTTTGCAGCGTTCATATCAGACAATTTTTTTTTTCAGAAAATAAATCAAATACTTCTCCATTAGGAACATAGTTTAATTTTCTTCACACGTTTATATCAACATTTGTTTAATATCTGTCATGAGCAAAGCGGTGTTAGATGAGAAACTTCGTAAATGAAGATAAAAAGTTGTCATTAAATTACAGGACACCATTGACAGATACTCAACAATTGTTGATATCACCACGTGAAGAAAACTAAACTCTTTTGTTTCTACTGAAGAAATATTTGATGTATTTTGCTGAATTAAAATATATGTATATAAATTGGTGAAAATACTGCCCTTACCCCACTAATCCTACCATAGACCCTTAAGCCACATCCATTTGTATTTAGCAACTATGTGGGTGCAAAACGATTGAAGGATTATGATAACTACACCAGTTTTTACTTAGTCTAACCTAGGCCTACCTTGTTTTAAGCCTATTATTATTATTATTAGCACCACATCTTACTACCCGTTCAGGTTGTACGCACTTACGCTAATGTGTAATGGTAGGGTGATTGTGAGATGAAATGGAGGACCTACAGTTTAATGTGGAATCCGAACCACGGTGGAGGCCTGGCATTTAAGCCAAATACAAACGTATATTACGAATGAAGGCTATATTCTGGTTGTTTAATTTACATGTGATAAACAAAAGCTTAATTAATATCTGATCTAAGGACCTAACAAGAAATTAATAAATTATTTACGGGTTTCTCAATAAAAATAAATAGGTTCATTAATAATCTAACTCTAAAGAAGATAAATATAAATGTATGGATAGTTAAAAGTTTCACGGTCAATAGATATTAAAATTTGCTGAGTACATCAATTACTTTAAGGATGTTTTATATTTTTGGGGGAGGACAACATGATTATTTTGTGGTGTAGCATTGTGGGATATAATTAGATAAATTTTTTTTTATATAATTTTAAAATCTTAAGTGAGCATCCACGCTGACAAAGGATTTTAAAGTATATTATTTAAAAATGTTAAAATGGGATTTGTTTTGCAAACATAATATATAAAAGCTAATGGGATTAGTTTTATAATTATTTTAGAAAGAGTAAATATAATTATATATGTGTATCATATAGAGAGATATAAGAGATAAAGATGAAATACATACATAAAAGTAAGTAATAATCCAATATAACATGTAGATAATGTATATAATAAGGTATATACAATATATGTAGAGAGAAAAGGAAATAATATTTTAATTATAAAATAGCTTTTAATTAAAATTGTATCTTCTAGACAGATTATATATATATATATATATATATATTGAAATTGTCTATCAGTCAGCCCACTTATGCGTTTGGTTCTATTTTATGTACTAGAATGAACAAAGCTACTTTATAAATTCCTTGTGCGAATAACGGATGCACCAGCTAGTTCACAAAAACATAAATGTTTATAAATATATTTGTTATCTNACCAAAGAGGCCAAATATATATATATATATATATAAAGAGGGGGAGGGGAGAATAAAAAACTTAACAGTAGATGATTTTGATGAGTGACGTTATTTTCAAGCAGTTTGACCTTTCCACTTCTGAATCACCCTTTTACCCGTCACTGCCCTTAATCCCTTTTATTCTACGAAAAGAAGAGAGGGCATACATTTCCACATTTTTGTTGACTTAAGGGCGTAACATTTTTCCTTATTTTTTTTTTTACTTTCTCTGTCGCACGTTATAAATTTTCAACATCGCAGACATACTATCTTATCTATTTACATTTTTAGGTGGCATTTTGATTTATTTACTCTCTGGGTTACAATGGGGCAAGCGTTTTTTTTACAGTGGTTCATTGTGTCAATAGAAACACTGGACTACCGCATAGAGTGGACTCTGTTGGCGAGTTATTATCCATCTCTCTCCTGCATGGTCGAGTGGTTAACTTGATGACCGGACAGATGAATGTGCCCCCTGATACATACCTGAAACATAGGTAAACATCAGGGGCTTGGCGTTTCTTGTTGACAGCGAGAGCAGAGTTAGTTCAAACTGTACCCGTGAATTGTTCTCATCACTCAGTAGAACACTCATTGACTGTGTCGTGTCGTGTAGTGTTGTCAGGGTAAGCAGAGCTAGTTTAAACTGTAACTGTGAATTGTTCTCATCACTCATTAGACACTAATTGATAGTGTCGTATCGTGGAGTGTTGTCAGGGTAAGCAGAGTTGGTTTAAACTGTACCCGTGAATTGTTCTCATCACCCAGTAGAACAATCATTGCCAGTGTCGTGTCGTGGAATGTTGCCAGGGTAAGCAGAGTTGGTTTAAACTGTACCCGTGAATTGTTCTCATCACTCAGTAGAACCCTCATTGTCAGTGTCGTGGAGTCTTGCCAGGGTAAGCAGAGTTAGTTCAAACTGTACCCGTGAATTGTTCTCATCACTCAGTAGAACACTTACTGGCCACGTATCAGTGAAAATACATTTCATATGAGGTGTATAAAGCAGATCTTATATTGATGGACACGTGAGCTAAATGTCGTGAACATATAGTTTGGTTTGCCGTTGCTAGCGTTCAAATCGTGGCCGAGTTTAGAGAGATTAGTTCCCCCACTCCCCTCGCCAAAATGGTTCGTTATTAGAAACATTATATGTTATAGTATCTTACTTTCATTACAAACTGTTAGACATATTTGGTTGAAGGTCGGATAGCGTCAAGAAATGTGTTTCAAATATGTTCTATTTTTCTTCTCGTCTCTTGAAACTAGCAAAACACTTGAGAAGCCTGATGATTCACTCACTGTGTTGGGATGTGGGAATAGTGACGTCATGAGATCAGGCGACCATTCTGTTTAGATTCTCTTTTTAAAAGGCAAAGGGAGTGATCATGTGTGCATTTTTACACTTTTAGCACCCTTTTTTTTTTTAATCACCACGTCTTATTACCTGTTTATGTTGTACACGTAAATGATAATTACTCTAATGGGGTGAAGATGAGGAAGGAAATGATTAGAGGTAACCTACATGCATTCGCGTGAAATGAGAGTGGGGAAACCGTTTATGAAAAAAAACTCAAATGGACCTGACCAGGATTTGATCCCCAATCTACACTAATATTATAAAGAGGAAAGATTAGATATTTTGTTTTTTTGTATTTAATGGATAAACTCAAAAACTACTGGACCGATTTTAAAAATTCTTTCACAAATATAAAGCTACATTATCAGCGAGTAACATAGGCTATATTTTATTTTGAAAATTTAATTTATTCCTCATAAAAAATGTTGATAGTCACTCATATTTTATGGTAAGAGTATATGATGATTCTTCAATGTGTGTGTTGAAAATATTAATGCGTGGGGGGGCGGGGGGGGGAGAGAGTCTATTCTTCCATATATCGAAAGTCCAGTCTAACACAATATTGAAATATTAGTATATCTTAAAAAATGAGAATAAACTTTCTTAAAAAAGTAATGGCAGTTCAAAAACAAAAACAAACAAAGAGCAAAATGGTTAAAGAACGGATCGGAAAAGTGTCACGACATCGGGTTCAGGAAGTAGTAAGATACCTACCTACATGAAGAGAAATAACAATCCTCACTTTTAAAGAACATGACGAAGAAGGTGAAATTGAGAAAAATAAAATGCTTCCATTTTTATTTGTTTACTGAATAAAAACAAGTTTGGTCATCGAATACGATGGAGTAAAGACTTGAGGATTTTCTGATCCCGCTTGCCAGAGTTAGGCATTTTTTTAAAAATACAATAAAATAGATGCCAAAGAAAATTTTAGTTTCTAAATAATCGAGCTAAAAAACCCACCCACAGTGGTGGCCCCTAGATAGTCTAGCCTGGTTTGAAAACAACACGGAGATTTAGAATTCAATACTGACTGGATGTACTAAGGTTGTTATTCACATAAATAGTTTCACCATTTCCACATAAGTTCTGGAACATCTACTCTAAATTCTCTTTCATTTATCACAACCATAAAAACGTTATACAACAGGGTGTTCCCTGGTTAAACCACAATACTTTGTGAATTGGTTGTGAATCAATAAACTAACTTAAAATGTATTTTGGAAATTTGTTCGTTTTTGCTTCCTTTTTGTGCTAACAGCAAACAACTAAATAAAAACACGTTTTTCTGCAGAGGTCCTCAGCAATGGCTTAATATTAATTTTCCTGGAAGATGTATCGGTCGTGCTGGACCTGTGGCTTGGCCTCAGTGTTCACCTGATTTAACACCTTTTTTTTTGTATTGAGAGCTCTCAAGAAAAAAGTGTATGAATAATCTGTTAATGACCTTCAATCATTACGACAAAGGATAATGCAAGCGTGTGAAGAAACAATTACTGTCGCTCAATGTCGGTCAGCGACTCGTTCTGTCATCGATGCTTGTTTACTTGATGGAGGCCGTCAATTTGATCAAAATAAATATTTGATTTAATACACACCTAATTTGTTTTTACTTAATGTTTTGTTGTTTGCGTGAAAAGGAAGCAAAAAACGAGCAAATCTCTATCATACATTTTGGGTTAGTTTTTTGTATATACTACCACTTACTAAAGTTTATCCGTTTAACCTGGGAACACCCTGTATGTATACGTATAGACTTATTGGGTAGCGAGAAGTGATTGAATAATAAAACTACGTATCAGTACGAGAAAATAACAGATGAATAACTATAGGCCTATATCCAATCTTCATGACTAGGGTTACTAAATTTTTAAACTAAGTTATTTTATACAAGGGCCCCCATGTGAGTTTTCCAAATTGGGGCAGATTGGAGTCTCCTCTATCTAGGGTGTGCACCCTCCTCTTCCCTTCTCCGAGAGAATATTTGGGAAATTCAACCTTTTGGGAGGAATTTTTAATTATCTAAGTTTCAAGAGCCAATTTTAACAACAACAAAAAAGTTTCTATGAAATTAACAAAAAATAAAATTTAGTTGTAGCTGGACCCATTGGAAAGAAATATTATATTTTTCATTGTTTAATTGAACATCACAAAATGAAAAGAAAGTTATTGTAAAGAGAAACCTACATCTTTATCTGTTAACTCGGATATTGATATTTCAAAGTTTTTAATATAAAATTGCAGCCAAATTATAAATACAAAATTTCAAATTTTCTTAAAAATTAACAACAAATAAAACTAAAAATTGCAGAGGAAAAAGAGGGGCTGGGCCCCCTTATCACCCATAAATGGGTGGCCAAGATTACATATGAATCTTGACACATCTGTTATAAAAACTCAATATATTTCGAGTTGATGTTTTAGAATGCGTGGGTAGGGCCTACTTATAAGGGCAAATAATTTTTTTTTGTTCGTACAGTTTGTGTTTAAAATTAATTGGACTATTATAATGATAATAGTAATAATAACTATTTCCTTTGAACAAGAAACATTTTTTTAGTTTAATACAAGCAATAAAATCTTCAAAAATTTCATAAATGTCAAACTCAAGAGTGACAAAGATTCTTAGCAGTAAAGAAAGAAGAGTTTACCACTACATCATCTTTAGCAACGTTATAACAAAGTCGCTTGCAGATAACTGTAATTTTCTAGCTTTTATAAGCGTTCAGATCCGAATCTCTTCTGTAGTTTGTTCATTCAACGTATTATCGCCGAGAGCAACTCAACGACTTGTGTGTTTAATTTTATTTTTAAAGTATAGTCTGGAACAATAAAAACTCCTCGTAGTTGTATAGCACCACGTCTTACTACATGATGAGACTATACACTTACTTACTCTATGGCATTAGGAACTCGAAAGCTCATTACCACACTCATAAGAGTACGCCACATATCCCTATCTTGAGTTAATTCTATCCAGTCAATCTCATTACACCCTATTTCTCTCAGATCTATCCAAATGTTATCTTCCCATCGGCGTCTGGGTCTTTCCAGTGGTCTTGTCCAGAAACTCCCATTCATGCTGCATGACCTGCCCACCGTAACCTGCGAGATTTTACTACCCTAACAATGTCAGGTGATGAGTACAGGGTATGCAGCTCATCATTATGTAGCCTCATCCACTCCCCAATATCTTCATATATTTTTTGAACAAATATCTTCCTAAGTACCGTGTTTTTGAACACTCTAAATTTATTTTCATCATTTAAGGTAAGAGGCCATGTTTCGCAACCTTTAGAGAACAATCGGTAAAATTATGGTTTTGTATATTCTGAGTTTTACATTTACTAATAGTAGGCGAGACGCCAACAACTTACTGACCGAGCATTTCCCGACTGTATTATTTTCCTAATTTCCAATTTAATAGTGTTATCGCTAGTTAAAATTGTTCCTAAATATTTGAATTCATTAACCCAATCAAATGATATGTTGTTCGCTGTAATATCTAAAATCTTCCTCAATCTGTGTTCTCTTTGTTATCGTATACCGACTTAGTATTTTTATCGTACAATTCTAAACCTATTTCCTTACTAGCCTATAAGAAAATTTCTGCATTAGGTTATACACGTAAGTACTAATTACGCTGATTAGTTAGGGATGAGTACGGTTGAATTTAGATAAGATGTGCCCACATTTGCACCGAGGGAAAGTGGAAAAACATATTTTTTTTATAAAACACGCACAGTACACTCTCTTGGGAAATGAAACACGATCTTCCTGTAATCTCAAGTCTAGTACAAAATGAGAGGGACGCCCTAGACCATGGGGCCACCAAAAAACAAGTTCCTCGTATTTAAGAACGTTTATAACGGCCAATTAATCGGGGTACTATATACAGTACTAGGCTAGAACCATAAAAAAAAAGGCATCAAAGTACGACTTTCTACGTTCTTAGCTTGACTACATTGAAATTGAGATCAGTTTAAAGGTTTTAAATTCCAAAATTTTTTAATTTTATAAAACCAGAATACAGAAAGCTACATCGTGATGCAACACCGGATATGAGTTATATTTACAACTAAGTTGACGCTCTCCGTGGTGTAGGACAGGCTCTTAAGTGGAGATGACGTGAACGCGATCTAAGGTTAGTGTGATTACAGTTTTTGTTTTTCAATCTAAGTCTTTTTTATCCAAATAAATCAAATAATTTTACAGTAGAAACGTAGAATTTAATTTTCTTCACATGGTATCAACCGTTGTTGAATATGCTATAACGATACCGGGTTGTAAGATGATGACGCGTGCGTATCTTACTGCACACTTGTTATCACACGGCTATGACGACCTCATTTTACTTGTATTTCTTACTGTGGGATCATTTTATTGGTTTGTCGTTAAAAATCAGTATATATTTAACATTGTACACGATTTATTTTATTAATTTCACTTCAGTATTGTAGAATTAATATTAAAATACAGTTTTTTGTTCATTTACGAACTGACGTGGAGAGCCATTGCTAGTGCTGTTACAAACTGAGATTTTCTCTTTTTAAATTATTATTTTTCTGTGGAGATTACTATTTTCTGTGATATTACTAAGTTTCTGTCTAGATTTATACGCACAAGCTACATATATATGACCTAATCCTTACTTCTTGGACCCCTTGTCACCAGTGTTAAAACTAACTAATAGAAGAACTCCTTGCAACCTGATGTTGTGAAGGATAGCTTCCTATTGGGTAAAGGCAGCCAGCACATCACCCGATTTTAAAAATAGAACGGAGTTTTATAAAGAAAGAGAGTTTTAAGACGTAATATATATCGAAATTACTTGTGAAAACTCCTGATCTTCCATGGATGAAATATTAAAAGGAAAATTTACATACAGTTCTTTAAAGAAATATAAACTTCATCCATTACTTTTTGAATATATGATAGGGGTCCAAAACCGTATCATTAAAATGTATCAAGGTGTCCAGGAATTTAATGACAACTTTTTATCTTCATTAAAAAAAATCATCTAATGCCGCTATGCTATGGAAAAAATAATTTATTTTGGTCAAAACATTTTGTTTATATAAAAACTGCAAAAAATACTCGTGTTCCCTATACTCACCTTAAGACTTATGGTTCAAGCTGTAAAACCTTCTTAAGCTAGGTGTTATCCAGGGGTGAGACATCACGTTTTTAAGACTCTTGAGTACCACAACATTAATAAATGTACCTCTAACTCATAATCTATTCCGTATCCCTGCGTGATATCACTAAAAGATGTTTTGAAAGAAAAATAAACCTGTTTGAGTAATAAACTGGTATTTTGAATAAAGTAAACAGTCGTAATATTTAAAACGCAAATTTCTGGTTTTGTACTAGCCTAAGTCTAGAACTATGTAAAGGTTTGCCTGTGGAGTTTATTTCTCTTATAATCAACTGCATCTCCTATATGGGGGATTAAAAGCATCCTTTTTAAATATTATTATTATTAGCACCGCGTCTTACTACCCGTTCGGGTTATACGCACTTACGCTAATGTGTAATGGTAGGGTGATTGTGAGATTAAATGAAGGACCTACAGTTTAACGTAGAATCCGAACCACGGTGGAGGCCTGGCATTCCCCACATTCACAAGATGTCTTGTCAGAGGTGAAGGAAGGGTTTGGTAATCAGATAAATCTGTGCCGGGACCGAGGATTGAGCCCCGGCCGCCAGCACAGAAGTCTTGACACCTTACCCCTAGACCGCCAGGTCACCATCCTTTTTAATGTTGTCAGATTTTGACCCATTTTCTGAGCTAATACTTCTGTGAACACATCATGTTAAGCATGTCATGTTTTTTATTTCGCTTTGGAATCAAGATTAAAATATATTCCATAATCTCTCTTTAGTTTTTAAGTTGATATTTTTTTTCTTGGTGATCAAGCTATACAGAAAAGAAAATTAATGTTATATTCAATTTTACATTTTACTCATAGATAATTATTCGTTGTTCATGAGATTAACGTCACCATCGCAATATATAACAACAGTTACAAAAAATACGCCTTTGTGCCCACGATTGATGTGATGTAAAAAAAATTAGTTGCAGCCAATTTGAAACTGATAGCCAGATAGAGAAAACCATGTATAAAAATTGTTCCGCCTGTGTTCAAATATTGTCCTTGTCAAATTTCGTTATAACTGGTCAACGCATTTGAATATTTATCGTTGAACAAATATTGAAAAAGAGACGAAATGCTAAATGGTCAAACTGAGAAAGAGCCCCGCTACGTTGGTAAATTAGTTAATTAATTATTTAACCTATTATTTTATTACATTGTTTGTCCACTTTTCGCTGCACATAGACAAATAAGTTTTAGTGGACCCGAGTTCAAATCCTTTGGAATACAATCGAGATTAATTTAGATTTTTTGGGAGGGCGTGTGTAATTACACATTAATACGTGCCCATAATCCTCAACATTTTATTAAATATTTATATATTTGAAGGGTGTGAAGGAAAAGGGGAGGAAAGACCAACTTTAACTTAAATTGAGCTAGTGTTATCTGTTAAACAATCATTATAAATTTCTCATATAGCTTACTTTATATTATGGTTAAAATAGGTATCTGTCATATTTAAATTAATTTAAATAAACATATTTCTGGGATCCCTGTTTGTGGGGTTTGAGATATTAAAGGTTTGCCCTGGAAAATGTGTGATTTCCCCCTTTTGTACCCTTCAAATGTTTTTATTGCAAATTTATTTCGGCATCACGTCTTTCTACCCGTTCGTGATATCTTAATAATTACAATATTGGTTTATGGATGAATATGGCTTAATTTAGATAAAATGTTCCCGCATTTTTTTTGCAAGCAGTGTGTTAAATCGCTTAGGGAAAACTACCCAGTACACCCAAATGAAATTCAAACCCCAAATCTCCAAATTATTGGCAATACAGTCTATAAAAATAGAATGGCACCTTAGCCCACATAACCACCTACGCGTGGATGTCTTATTTTTTTCATGTTATCATTTTCTTATCTCTTGTTGGGTTAATTTAAAACAAGGTATGTTGCATGTATTAATGATTTTATCAGATCATTTTGTAAATTGTTAAGCATAATTTTAGTAAATAATTTAATATATTGTGATAGCATTTTGCCTTACATTGCTACTTTTTTTTTTTGTATATGAGATCTTGATTTAAATATTTTGATTGGTTAAGACAAGTCGATTCCGTTGCTCATTGAAATTCTGGTTGGTGTTCGGACATAAATCATTTAACTTACTGCCATGTTTCAAATCATACAGCTGCATCATCTGCAATAAAATTTAAAATTTAAATAAAACAAGCCTATAATAAGAATGGGTGTATTATTTTAAGCTATGGTTTGGTTAGCAAGCTAAAGTACCCAGATTATCAACAACTTTAAAAAATAAAGGTGGGAGTGTATAGATCGCTAGCTCAGGGATTTTTTTTAACAGTTTTTAAATATTTTTTTGGTCAACTTAAATAAAATATTGCTCCAGTAGATACATGAAATTTCTTCACATGGTGATATCAACCTTTGTTGAATATCTGTCATGATCATGCCGGCATTAGATGATAAACTTTTTTAAAGAAGAAAAAAAGTTGTCATTAAATTCTAGGACACCCTTGACAGATATTCGAGAAATGTTGAGGTCACCATATGAAGAAAATTAAATTTTGTTTCTACTTGAGAATAATTTTATTTCTTTTGACAAAAAAAAAATTCTTTATAATAAATTTGCAAACTTATTGCCCCTAACTCGTGTTACCTAAACTCTCAACTTTAAAAACTGACTATTGAAAGTAATAATATTACCAATGAATTTACACAGAGGGAGGGGATAAATTCCTAATAAGAGCTAATAAGTTTTTTTATGAGAAAAATGATTTTGTATTAAAAATACAGGAAGCCCATATATTTAGTAGGAATTACCTTATATAACATATAGAAATGTTACTAGATCTAATTTAACGTATTCAAAGACCATTTTTTATGCAGCTATCACTTTTGATAGACATAATCCATACCTTTTAATTTTTATTAGTGTTAGACTCCAAAATGTATTTTTTTTTATAAAATCCTCTTATAATGAAATATGAGCTTGACTAACTAAATTAAATATTATTTTGAAAATATTGTACCAAGCTACTCTAGAGATGGAATAGTTTACCCGGGCGCCAATGGCCAAAGTTGGCGAATTGGCCATAAAAGTGTGGGGAATACAAATTCGTCAGCTTTCACAATAGATTAATCTTTTTACTAACGGCATCTTCTGGTTATAACTTGTAAAAATGTATGGTCGAATTTCTAATTAAATTGTCTAACAATTTGAACCATTTCTATCACTAGCCTCTGAGGCAGTTGTAGATCGATTGCGTGGTAGTTAAAAGTGCTTTTTTTTTAAATAAACGTAGTCAAACAAATATCATTTCTAATTCGCCATGCCTGAGGCTACATTGAAAAAAATATACTTCCTATTTCTGTTCTAGACCTACTGTACATTTAACCTTCCTGACTACTCAAGCAAGTGGGAGGATTTTTCAACCAAAGTTAATAAACCTCTAAAAGTCAAACGACGAGCTTAATAAAATGGTAAGTCAGTTTTGGAAGATATAACGTGTCATAAGATTGTAAACAAATATGCCAGTAAAAAAAAAACCCACTTCCAATCTCAAACGTGTCACTTTTCAGAGAACCATTTCGTTTAGTTAGTTGGTTACCTCCTTTTGTTCATGAAGTGATACCTACGTGATAAGTTATGTACCTAAAGCTACATGGTACCTTCCCGATGTCTAGATAAATAGTATTTCTCTTAGCCACTACCGTTTATTCATAAAGAAGGTATTTGTTTAAGTGCCAAGTCAAAAAAGATGGACTGTGTTTACCTTTTTTTTTTCTTTTTAAATAACCTTTTGGGAAATTGGGGAGTGCTTGGAAAAGGTGGGTGTATAAGGTGGTAGGGGAAGGGGGGGGGCATAGTTACTGCCCTCTAGTGGTAGCGACAAGCAAAAACAATTAACTCCGGGTTAATCGACTATGCTTGGTTCGTTAACATGCCACATCGAAGCGCGTTTTAGTTCTCTCAAAACGTGG
>CABEEJ010001613.1:21284-60131 GCA_901482245.1 Timema douglasi
TTCCTGAATTGTTTTCCACTCTCCCTCCACGCATATGCGGGTTCACTTCCTCTAATTCAACCTTCACAATTCCTAATACATTAGCGTAATTAGTACTAAAGCGTATAACCCGATCGGATAGTAAGACGTGGTGCTAAATAATAATAATAATAATAATAATAATAATAATAAACATAAAAAATAGAACCACACTGCAAGAATCAAACCAAGGACATTCTTATTTCTTATAAGCTACCTACACGAATCATTCCCACAAAAACCGGAATAATGATCGTCTTGTCTGATTTTCCGTTGATGATGAGGGTAGGAAATCTCTTATTTATTTTTATTAGCACCACGTCTTACTACCCACTCTGGCAACACTTATATCTACTAATAACGCTAATTTCCTAGGAATAAGGAAGGTTGAGTTTGGGGGAATTGTTCTTGCATTCTTATGGAGATAGAGTAGAGAACCATTTGAGAAAGTAATTAAAGTTACACACTGCCGGGATTCGAACTTGCACCTACCTTGTTATCGGATAAAACCGGCTATGTGCGTTTAACGTTTAAACGGCGTGATCACTATGTTTTTTAATGAGGCACACTGATTATAGCTTTATATCAGTGTCATGTCGTGGAATTATACCGGGGTAAGCAGAGCTTGTTAAAGACTGCACCTATGATATATTCTCATTCCCCTTTTCATCATTTGTTTGACCAATAATAATATATAAACTTTGTATTTGACCAATGAGTGATCCAATTAGTGATGGGAACAATTCAGAGGTACAGTTTAAACTAACTATGCTTACCCTGGCAACATTCCACTACACGACACTGACAATGCGTGTTCCACTGAGTGATGAGAACAATTCACAGGTACAGTTTAAAATAACTCTGCATACTCTGACAACACTCCCCGACACGACACTGTCAATGAATGTTCTACAGAGTGATGAGGACATATTACAGGTACACTTTAAACTAATAACTCTGCTTGCCCTTGCAACACTCCACTCCACTCCACGACACGACACGACACGACACGACACGACACTGCCAAAGAGTTTTCTACTGATTGATGAGAACAAATTCCCGGGTATAGTTGGAACTAGCTCTGCTTACCCTGGCAACAGTTCACGACTCGACACTGCCAAAGAGTGTTCTGCTGATTGATTAGAACATTCCACAGGTAGAGATTAAACTAGCTCTGCTTAATCTGGCAAAACTCCGCGACACAACAATACTGCACGTACATGATGCAACCTCTTGTCAAGTCCCACGAAGAGTGTGAAACATTGCTACCAACTACCTTCTGCAAAGTGTCGCAAGGATCATTATTGGTTTACTCTTTACTAAACTTTCAGAGAGATTTATTTTATAAGGATGTTTTCTGCCTTTGACGTAATGCCAGGTCATACATAGTAAGATTTCCATTGTAAGTGGATTCAGGTTTTATTCAGTGAGTTTCAAAAATATAACGTTGAGACAAAGTTAATATATTCTTATATAATTCTAAAAATAGTCTTACAGTGTAAAAAAAACTCTTATTTTATTTTCATCTATGTTTAGCACATTAAAATATATTTTAATTAATTATTTTAATATTTAAATGTAAATATATCAGTAGATAATACTAATTTTATTTCCCCACTTTAAGAATAATTATAACATTATTTTAATTAATTTAATACATTAAAATTCCTTTAGATTAATTCTTTAAATATTTAAATAAAAATGTTTTTTTTTACAATAGTATATTTGTATTTCTTTATAAATCATTCACAATCTAGGTTATTTGGTTCAGTCGTGAAAATGGCTAATAGAAGTCTTCCTGCCAGAATGTAGATTAGAACAATCCGTGTTAGCATGGGTCTATCAAGAATAGGAAACAAGAAAAGGGTGATTTTAAAAAGCAAGTCCATGTTTTCAACCTGCAAATAGTATACTGAGTGTGTAAACTCGTCAGAGGAAGAGAGTGAACTGCTCATTTACCTCCCTCTCCTTATATTTCGTAGGCCTACATTGGCATCTAGAGTGTGATAGTGCTTAGACCGCTTAAGTGCTTCAAGTTAAGATGTAACCAACTTCACAAATAGCTTCGAAATATCCAAGTAGACAATTCCGTTAAAAGTTAGTCTGAAACCGGATCACAAAAATTTGGTTGAATGGAAGCTTTTGTGTGTTTAAACCGCATCTTACTAAAGTCCATTCTCCGTACGAATGGTTTTCTGAAAGGCCTTTTTGCCTACCAGAAATCTATTATATAGTAGGATATTTGTAGGAAAAAAGACCTTTCAGAGAGTAATTCCTACCGTGAATGGAGTATACTTATCTGGTTTACCCATTTATCACACTGATACGTTATAGTAGGGCCGAGGAAAGATTCATTCGTAGGAAATACGTCATACATTCACATGAAGGTAGAGAGAAATACCATTTAGGGAGAAATATATCAACCAAAGTAGGCCTACATACTGCCAGTATTCGAACCCTTAGCCATCGCTATTTTCCCACACAGGATCATGGTTAGAGTCGCATTGTATGTTGGTCCATCAAAAGGTTCACAAGACAAGCAGGATCATATATATGACTGCAAATTTGACAAGCAAGCCTTTGATTAAAAACTACATATAAAATCATATTCATTCACCCGCTTTGGTGGCCGCATGGTCTAAGGCGCTGCTCTCGTAATATATTAAACCTCTGAATATGAGATTTAGATTCAATCCCGGTCGGTTTTACTGAAGGTGTTTTTTTCCCCCCCTAAATGGTTTTCCACTTTCCCTCTTAAAATGTGGGTACATTTCCACTCAATTATAACTTATAAACTCTAGCAATTAATACATAGGCATAACTCGAACGGGTAGTAAGATGTGATATATATATATATATACACCCGCCTCGGTGGTGTAGTTGGCTAATGTGCTAGTCGTGTTGAGCTGGACTGCTGAGTACGGGGAGATCGAGGTTCGAATCTCGGTCGGGTGAACTGGGGGTGGTTTTTCCTAAATGGTTTTCCACTCTCCTTCAACGCAAATGATGGTTCCCTTCCTCTAATTCAACCTTTCCAATTCCTAATCCATTAGAGTAATTAGTACTTAAATCGTATAACCCGAACGGGTAGCAAGACGCGGTGCTAAATATTATATATATATATATATATATATATATATTCATTTGGGAAAGTTATATATTGACATATTTTTGCACAACCTTAAATTTCGGCGACATTGAAACAACCCCAAAGGAAGAAAACACATTCACTCAACCTCTCTTTCATTATATAGACCTCTTTCTTCTTCTTTTCATTTCGTGGGACAAGTAAAAAAGAAAAATGGGAAGAGAGGGTATAGGGGGAAAGAAACCAGAAGAATCTTCATCTCGGCTTCTAGAATACAACTGCTGTGAGAATCTTGGGGAGTTCGTGAGCAGAAGATGTAATATCTATAACCGACGGACGCGGACGGTTAGAGGCAGTGGAAAGGACTGAAGAAGGGGAGGGAGGGGGATGCTGCCGCAGTATTTCCCCTTCAACCCTCCCCCCCTCTACCAACCCCTTAACCCCTTCACACATATACACACATGCTCTCCCAAATTCACCCACAAACGTGCACCGCTGCATCCATAGACGTATAGTAGAATTTTTTTCGTTTGCTCAATAAATTATATTAGGCCTATCCTTATCTGTGCTTTAATATAGAAGGTTACAGACATGGAAATCCTAGAAAAAGTTCTGGAATTCTTTGATGTCAGGGAAATTTTGTCTGAAATAAAGAAAATTCAGAGAATTTAAATGATTTGACTAATTTTGTACCTAACCTTTAAAACAAAAGTGAAAAATTTGTGTTTTTTGGTGTTAACGTATAGGAGTTTGAAAAAAAAAAGAGGCAGTATTTTTAGTTTCTATAGCAAAACTTTTTTTTTTTTACTAAAATATATAAAATATTGCTCCAGAAGAGTTTTATTTTCTTCACATGGTGATATCAACAGTTGCTGAATATCTGTCAANTTTTTACTAAAATATATAAAATATTGCTCCAGAAGAGTTTTATTTTCTTCACATGGTGATATCAACAGTTGCTGAATATCTGTCAAAGGCGTCCTGGGAATTAATGACATTTTTTTTCGTTTAATTAAAAAAAGTTTCCTATCCTCATTAGACCCGACCGGGAATCAAACCCTGATTTTCCCGTCTTCAGCATGAGAGTGATGCCTTATAGGTTTTTTGGGGCCTTTTAAAAATAATCTAAAATGTTATTTGCTTATTATTGAAGTCAATCATCTTAAATTTTACGTTTTGGAAGAAATAATTCAAAGATTGTATGCATGTAAGTACATTAGACTCGATTTTCCGGGATAATTGAGGGTAGGGGAAGCACGGATAATAGAAATCACGCATAGTACAAATAACCCACATCTCTTTCCAATACCATTCAAACTTTGTTGCCCTTTGTACCTATTTCTGTGAAAAGGGATTTTCCATAATGATAAATATTAAAACGAAGCAACGAAATCGACTCCGAACCGACGCCTGAATGTGAATAGCATTAAGTAATACAATTGAAACAACAATTGACAAATTAGTGGAAAGTGCTCAAGAGAAAAGGTCCCATTAAATACATTTAGGTAAGTTAATTTCTGTTTTATTTGTTTGTTATTATAATCAGTAAAAAAGCCACTATTTTAGAATAAGTCTTAATAATAATAATTATTATTATTAGCACCGCGTCTTACTACCCGTTTGGGTTATACGCACTTACTCTAA
The DNA here is from genome assembly GCA_901482245.1 of Timema douglasi. Taxonomy (NCBI): domain Eukaryota; kingdom Metazoa; phylum Arthropoda; class Insecta; order Phasmatodea; family Timematidae; genus Timema; species Timema douglasi. Next base: position 26,035 of record CABEEJ010001613.1, read on the forward strand.
TGTGTAATGGTAGGGTGATTGTGAGATGAAATGGAGGACCTACAGTTTAACGTGGAATCCGAACCACGGTGGGAGGCCTGGCATTCCCCACATTCACAAAGATGTCTTGTCAAAGGTGAAGGTAATCAGATAAATCTATGCCGGGACCGAGGATTGAACCCCGGACCCCCAGCACAGAAGTTCGACACCTTACCTCTAGACCGCCAGGTCACCTCTTAATGATTAATATGTTAGTAAGAACTAGGGGACCGTGAATAATAAAAGGTGTAAGAACCACTGTCACAGACCATTCGGCCACTGAAGCGGATAACTTTTGCGTCAGTGATTGCAAGTAGTAAGTGTGGAACAGAAAAATAAACACTTTTAAATCAAGTTATTGAACCCACTTCGGTGGACGCGTGGTCTAACTCGCTACTCATACAGTAGACTAGACTGTCGGTGATGGAGAGACTGCGGCTCGAATTTTGATCAGATCAACTGAAAGGTTTTTCCAAAATAGTTTTCCACTCTCCCTCCACAAAAACATGGGTACAATTCCTATAAACATAGCCTCCCTAATCCTTAAAACCATTAGGGTAATTAGTACATAGGTGTATAGCCCGAACGTATAGTAAGACGCGGTGCCCTAATAAATACAGAACGAGAATGAAATGTGCCAGTTTCGAAACTGGCCCTTAGTATCGGAAGACATATCTGGTATACGTCTATGTGTATTCCCATTTTTTACGACGTGGATGACGTCAGTAACGTTAGACTTTTATCTCGATGGATCGAATCCATCAGAAGACATTGCCAAAATGGTTTGAAGTAGCTAGAACTCTAATTTATGTATCACTTTATCTCTAACTACATCAGGGCTACTAAAGAAAAAGAATCATTTTAATAATTAGACATTTGATTTCCATTAGCTGAACACTATTTTGGTTAAAAAAGGCTTTGAAACTAACCCGTCCATAGAAACTATAACAGCAACCGAAGTTCTTTTGTTTTCGGTTTTCTGTCAATTTTGGCTATGTCTAATTACGATAGTGTGTTATGGGTGAGAAAGGTTTAATTTATAGGAAGTGTAGCTGCATTGGCGTGGAGGTAGAAGGTAACATTATTTAGGAAAAGCTATTCTCAGAACACGGAACTGAGATTAGAACCCCGATCTCTCCATAGGCAGCAGTCCGGTTATTTTGTGAGAATGACGCCTTGGATCATTAGACCATTGAAGTAGGTTAAATAGAAGCAAACAACCTTTATTTTCAAAATTCTTTAATTATCTTTAAATTATTTTTTATAATTAGGAGGCTTAACACATAATTTGAAAACTGTTTAATCAAAGGGGCAAAAATATTAGGAGGATAGTTTAAAGAAAATGTATATCACAGTGAAGATAAGATAGGAAAACCCAAAGTATCGAATATCATGTTTAAAAAAAACATAAAAGAGACTGGCACCTTTGATTACTCTACCAACAATTTTAAATATAAGTTAATTGTAATAATTATCAATAATTTAATCCCTCTTAAGTCAATGAATAGAAATAAAAGTATTAATCTTAAAGAAAATCTTTAACAATTGCCTTGAGAGAAAGAGAAAAGCAACAAATAAAATGGAGGAGGGGAGAATGAACCAGATAAATTACATTTGTATCGAACTTTGTAATAATACTCTTTTGAATCCCTCTCATATATTCAAAAAGTCATGGATGAATTGTACTTTTCTTTAAAGAACTGTATGTAAAATTTCCTTTTAATACTTGATCCACGGAAAATCAAGCGTTTTCAGAAATAATTTCAATAGATTGCTGTTTAAAACTTTTTTTTTTCTTTAAAAGATCAACTCCGCTGTATTAGAAAAATCATGTGACATGCTGGCTTACTCTACCCAAAAGGAAACCAGCCTTCAGAACATCAGGCTGCCAGGAGTTTTTCTATTAGTTAATTTTAACATTGGTGACAAGGGGTCCAAGAGGCAAGGGGTAGGTCATATATAAGCAGCTTGTGCGTATGAATAAACACAGTAATATAAGAGGGAACTAGTAATATCACTGTACATAGTACTCAGAATACAGAACATTGTAATATTATAGAAAAACTGTCCGTAAATTAACAAAAACTGTATCATTTAATATCAAATTTACAGTACCGAAAGTGAAATCATCTAAATAAATCGTGTGAAACATTAAAAGTTTTACTCATTTCATAAGAATAAGAATCACAAATAATCAGATCACATAACCGTGTACAAGTGCGTAGTAGGGCATGTACGCGTCACCATCATACAACCCGGTATCGTCCACATTCACATCATCAATAAAAGCCGATATCATTATAATATAGCTTCCCTATACGGTAAGGTAAACTATCTACGCAGCCAAAACGTTTGGTTAAAAACCCTTTATGGACCGCATCGATGATCACGCGAATTAAACGTAAACTTTGTTCTGTCTGGTTTTTCTTTGTGTCTTAAGAGGTAGAGGCTCATATCCCGATAAGATGTACTGAGAGTTTTTTCTCTCCCTCAGTCTTCCCACAAATGAGGGTGCATTTCATTTAAATTCATACTTTCCCCATTTGTGCGAGTATGCGTACATCCCGGTTATAGGTGGTAAGATGAAGGTTACTTGCGAGATATGGGACGCTCGATTCTTCTGCTTTTATAGATTCGAGACTCTCTCAAAAAAGTATTTCGAATATAATTTTGAAGACTTTGATTTCAAACAATTTAAAACAATATTGGTAAAAGGAATTATATAGACTTGTAAAGTTCGGAGAGTAATAAAATAATAAAAAGGTCAAAATTGTATCGAACATAATTAATTTACATAAAAAGGGTTTTCTTTATTGTCTATAACATAAATAGTGGGTCGTTGCAGTGATGGCTGTAGATTATGGCACTAAAATGTATTTTAAACTTTTTTTTGGGGGGGGGAATAATCTATATAATAATCTTTCACTCACTCAGCTGTGAACTGTCAGTCAGCACCAAAGAAGCCATGGGGTTACTGTACACACGAACAATAAGTATGTAGCCAAAGGAAGCGCCAACCAAGGGACGAAAGAAAATACTATCTGTGCGGGCAACCATACAAACTTAACCGTGTTCCGTACTTTGCGCACCCAAAATAGTAACAGAAAAATGGGGTAGAAACGAGAATGCTGTGGGATAATGACCTAGCTAGGTCCTCAAATAATAGCATTAGATGACCTGCTTGGAGCCATACAAAATTTGAACACTAGAACATGGCGTTCACGGCGCAATGGCATATAGGGAAGTCACAAGGACTTGGAAACATAATTGTCATCCGAACAAATTAAACTAAGTCTGAAGAACATAGAAAAGCAAACATAATCTTTTGGACTATCTCAACAAGTTAGAAGGACTTGGAAATTTTTCAGAGTACTTGGATCAATAAACAAGATTCCCTTGGCGTCGAGGCGGTGGCGCCCACGTCCCAACCATCGCTGTCAGCAGTATCTTCTCGAGGTGCTGGAGCAGAGGTTCTTCCTTCGAGGATATCCAACAATGAAGTACAATTCCGTTAACCTAGGGATCGCCCATTATATTATATATTCTTTTTCTGACTAGCAATAAGGAAAAAGGAAGGCAAGGGGTGGGGGTGGGGGTGGGGGGTGTTGGAGTAGTGGAGAAAGAAGGTGCCAGTCCACTAGGGGAGTAGTGTTCGTAGCTCGCAGCATCGGACCATCGATATTCAGGCCTTTCTTTAATGTTGAGTTCAAGGGGTTAGACGGTCGTTGAAACTGTCACGCCTTCTACTCTGCCATACTTGCAGAACAGTTGGTGTTTGTATCCGGGAACATCCACGTAATGTGAGTAGAACACAAATGATATTATTGCAGAATATATCAGTTTTAATTACATTCTTCGGATTCTCTTATATTATTTTAGCATTTGGTGCAGTTAAAGTTTGTAGATGTCATTTGAATTAAGTGACATGCTACATTTGGACCAACAATTTTTTTATTTTTTTAACCAAAGAGATATATTTTATTTAAAGATTTACAGCATTGCAGAAAATAACGGTTGCCATAGTGGTTAAACAAAGAATAAAAAACTGGAAATGTTATGTGAAAATCGGGTTTTCGTGGAAAAATACTCTATTTTTCCCGACATTCTGGACTCTTAGACGTTAAAATAAGTGATCCTTTGTTAAAATATGTTCAGTCATTTCCTCGTAATTCTTTTATCGGAAAAGGGCTTATCAAATTATATAAAAGGAAAATAGAAATGACCAACAAAATAGCATTTTGTCCGTGGCATTATGTATTATACATCTTGTTTTAACTAAAATTTTTAAATATTTTCACTTAAGACTGTACATTATTTTAAATATTCATTGATTCTAAGTTAAGTTCGAGATTCGAATGAAAATTTAAGATTCGGATTAAAGAAATAGGAGATTCGACCCGTCTCTAGCATTAATTACATCTATCACTGAAGGTCATGATGGGTGGTCGATTTGCTCCACTGAATACCTACTCCCCTCCTCCTTGATTATCACGCCTTCAATTCCTCCTCAGACTGTTCAAATGTCCCCTTTATTCCATCTTTCTCCCCTTCCCCTCTTTTCCGACGCGCACCATATCATTCCGTCTAGTGGTCAGCGCGCCCCGACGCTGCCTGCAATAGATTTGGCTCGTCTCATTCGAGCCAAGATACAGTGTGACACAGAAAATTAAAAAAAACACACATTAAAATTGGATTAACCTTGTTAGTGCGTTTTTGATTGGCGATTGCTAACAAACTTTTTTTTTATCTGTTACTTCTGTTGATCGTTTCGGTTCTTCCTTTGTCAATCTTTCGTCCTTTCTTCTTTATTGGGAGGATTTTGTTAGTTTTTATTGTGAGTGCTGGGAAAAGTCACGCTTAACTACGTATCTTAGGGAAGGGGTGGGCCTCTCTCTATACGTGATAATTTAGGAACGTTTGTTTTTAGGTGGCTTTCGATTAACAGATGCTGATATACTCTAGTCTGTATCATGTTCGGTAGTTGGATATTAGTCTTATAGTGGCTAGGACCGATGTCCACGTGGTCTAAGGCACTAATATCGCATGGTTTTGTTTGCTATCGACTGGAAGTTCGAAGCGTTCTCACTACTGGGTTTTTTAATTGATAGTAGATTTCTACATTACTTATCTAGGTGGTTATAGTTCACTTTCTATAAACTGGCATACTCATCCTTATCCACGAGTGACATTGTATTAAGCGTACTACCCGCCTCGGTGGCGTAGTTGGCTAACGCGCTAGTCGTGTTGAGCTCGACTGCTGAGGACGGGGGGATCGAGGTTAGAATCTCGGTCGGGTGAACTGGGGGTGGTTTTTACTAAATGGTTTTCCACTCTCCCTCCACGCAAATGCGGGTTCACTTCCTCTAATTCAACCTTCCTAATTCCTAATCCATTAGCGTAATTAGTACTTAAAGCGTATAACCCGAACGGGTAGTAAGTCACCGTATTAAATAATAAATTAAATTAAATTAAGCGTACTAATAAAAATAAATTTGCCTATAGCTCGTAAATTGAGAGATGGATGGAAGTAACGCCTAGAAGGTCCTCTCTCTTACCAACATTCTACTATTTAGTACAATTATAACAGGGTGAAAGGCCTTTCAGACATCCGTCCACTAACATCCCAGATAAAATTATATTCCAATCAGTAAGATTGTTTCGAATCTAGTTCTAGTGACAGATGGACAGATGTACAGTATTATTGTTGACGTCAATACACATCAAAATTTTGCCATTTTATTTTTATTATCACAATTCTTTCTCTCTCCAAGGTGTTGTGATGAAGTAAATTTAGAAATGTGTTTTATTTAATATCCTTATCTGTTTTTAAAAGTGTGCTATTTTTTAATTGGAAGATAGGACATTCTAGGGAACTAGGTTTGGACAAAGCATAAGTTCTGTCGAAAGACAGAACAACTATAAATGATTTCTGCATTAAAACGTTGATTTTTCAGATTATAAGTCACAGATTTTTTTTTTTGTAAAAATTGTGCGTCATATTCAAATACAAAAAAAAGACAAAAACAACCAACTAACTAATAACTTGTTTGGTCCATAGAAAGAAAAATCTGTTCCTCGTTAATAAAATTTTCATGACTAGGTGTCATTTTTTTATTGTGGTTGGTAATTGGTTGAAACCTTATATTGAGTTAACATTTATATCAAATTTTAAAATTAAATTGTGTATTATGCGTCCCCTTTCATCCCTTTTACTATGTTAGGTTTTTTGAATGCGAGAGTGAGATAAAATTACGTGTTCGTTCCTCTTTTAATTCACTTTGATGCCAGGCCTCCACCGTGGTTCGGATTCCACGTTAAACTGTAGGTCCTCCATTTCATATCACTATCACCCTACCATTACACATTAGCCTAAGTGCGTATAGCCCAAACGGGTAGTAAGACGCAGTGCTAATAATAATAATAATAATAATTCACTTTGCCTCACAATGAATGGTAAGTCAAATTGTCTTAAAGAGATTCAAGTCACAAGGTTGTCTTGTGACTTTATAATGGTTTACACCCTGAGGTCATTCTGCAGAGGTTATTCAACGATCGCCAAACTGAGGCGGCTACAGTAGCCCCGTGGCTTCTTTGGTGCTGATTGACAGCTCACAGCTGACTTATCACAGTCAACATTTAGGTATAATACCTCAATTTTGACCGTCAGAAGTGACAGCTGCTAGACGCATGTTTTTACAGATCATATTATGGTTCAGTGTAGGGATACATAATTTGGTCTGGTACTTTTCAAAGCTTTTAGCTGTCAGCTGTGAACTGTCAGTCAGCACCAAAGAAGCCATGGTGCTACTGTAATTAGACCTACTTTAAAATAGAAAAACACAATTTGAAGCATGGTGGTCAGTTATTATTTTCTCTTACATGTTGGTACTCAAATACTTTTTAATCATTTTTAACCATTATAGACCAAATATTGATTAAGTAGGTACGTTAATATAATTTTATACACATAGTAATACCCACAGTTATTAAATACCCGCCAAGAGTGTAATGGAATTTAGGGCGGGTATTTAGGGGACGTGGGGAAAAGTAAGTATTTTTGAAGTTTTTATAGCAAAACTTTCTTTTTTTTTGTTGACAAAATCAAATATTTCTCCAGTTTAAACATAGAGTTTAATTATTAGCATGATGATATCAACAGTTGTTGAATATCTGTCATCATCATAGCGGTATTAGATGTGAAACTTTTTAAATGAAGAGACAAAGCTGTCATTAAATGCTAGGACAGCTTTGACCGATATCCAACAATCGTTGATATCACCACGTTGGGAAAATTAAACTCTTATGTTTGTACTGAATAAATATTTTATTTTTGATAAAAAAACAACAACTAAAAATTATCTCCTTTTATTGCGTTCCCCTACATCCCACTTTTAACAAAAGTTTTTTAAATTAAATAATATCTTTCCAAATGACCCGATTCTCTTTAAATAATATTCAATAACTGTTAAGAGTACTATGTGTAGAAATTTAAACTAAAAGTACTGTATCCACTAATGTTGTGCGCTCCAAACCCCTTTTAGTGAATACATGGTCTAAGGCTTAACTCTCACATTATACTGAATCCCCGAAGATGGGGAGATTGTTGTTCGAATCCGTGTCAGATGTATTGAGTGTAATTTCTTCCTTAATGGTTTTCCCTTACTCCTCCCTCGCAAATGCAAGTATACCTCTTTTAAATGTATCCTTCCCACACGAATGTAATTGGTACATGTGCTTGTAGTCCGAAAGGGTAATAAGACTTGGTGCCGAAAAAAAACTATGGCAAGAAGCAAAACAAAGCCGTAAAAGAGGGAAAAGTTACCGATGCAACGTAAAAATCTGCATTTATTTGTTTATCAAACATACTTTATATATAAAATATGTAACCATCACACAAACTTAGAGACAGGTCACATACTCCTGGGGCTTACGCACGACTGTTTAGGCGACACAACTTCACTAGATGCAATAGTCCAGGCTGCCTTCGTTCAGCAACTCTGGAAATCTGAAGTTTCCTAGTCATATGGCGTCACAAATGTCGCACAGACGTACGTACGTACCTCTGAACCACACGTGTTTACCTTGCCGGAACTTCCCGTTAGGCTTGGCTGGTTGCGTACTTGTTGCCTGCTGGGAGAACGCATTGGATACCAGCTAGGTAGAGAGAGGAATCAAACCTGTATAGCTCCATTAATTCCCTGGGTTAATACAGTGGATACCATCTATGTAGAGAGAGGAATCAAACCTGTATAGCTCCATTAATTCCCTGGGATGATACAGTGGATACCAGCTATGTAGAGAGAGGAATCAAACCTGTATCACTCCATTAATTCCCTGGGATGATACAGTGGATACCAGCTATGTAGAGAGAGGAATCAAACCTGTATAACTCCATTAATTCCCTGGGATGATACAGTGGATACCAGCTATGTAGAGAGAGGAATCAAACCTGTATAACTCCATTAATTCCCTGGGATGATACAGTGGATACCAGCTATGTAGAGAGAGGAATCAAACCTGTATAACTCCATTAATTCCCTGGGATGATACAGTGGATACCAGCTATGTAGAGAGAGGAATCAAACCTGTATAACTCCATTAATTCCCTGGGATGATACAGTGGATACCAGCTATGTAGAGAGAGGAATCAAACCTGTATAACTCCATTAATTCCCTGGGATGATACAGTGGATACCAGCTATGTAGAGAGAGGAATCAAACCTGTATAACTCCATTAATTCCCTGGGATGATACAGTGGATACCAGCTATGTAGAGAGAGGAATCAAACCTGTATAACTCCATTAATTCCCTGGGATGATACAGTGGATACCAGCTATGTAGAGAGAGGAATCAAACCTGTATAACTCCATTAATTCCCTGGGATGATACAGTGGATACCAGCTATGTAGAGAGAGGAATCAAACCTGTATAACTCCATTAATTCCCTGGGATGATACAGTGGATACCAGCTATGTAGAGAGAGGAATCAAACCTGTATAACTCCATTAATTCCCTGGGATGATACAGTGGATACCAGCTATGTAGAGAGAGGAATCAAACCTGTATAACTCCATTAATTCCCTGGGATGATACAGTGGATACCAGCTATGTAGAGAGAGGAATCAAACCTGTATAACTCCATTAATTCCCTGGGATGATACAGTGGATACCAGCTATGTAGAGAGAGGAATCAAACCTGTATAACTCCATTAATTCCCTGGGATGATACAGTGGATACCAGCTATGTAGAGAGAGGAATCAAACCTGTATAACTCCATTAATTCCCTGGGATGATACAGTGGATACCAGCTATGTAGAGAGAGGAATCAAACCTGTATAACTCCATTAATTCCCTGGGATGATACAGTGGATACCAGCTATGTAGAGAGAGGAATCAAACCTGTATAACTCCATTAATTCCCTGGGATGATACAGTGGATACCAGCTATGTAGAGAGAGGAATCAAACCTGTATAACTCCATTAATTCCCTGGGATGATACAGTGGATACCATCTATGTAGAGAGAGGAATCAAACCTGTATAACTCCATTAACTCCCTGGGATGATACAGTGGATACCAGCTATGTAGTGATAAGAAACAAACCTGTATCACTCCATTTGCTGCCAGGGAGGTTACAGTGGATCTTAGCTGGATAGAGACTGGTAATATGCCTGTTTTATTCCAGTTGAACGCTGATAGGTTTGTAATTTTCATACAAATCTACAGCTAAAAACATTCTATTTTTAGAGAAATAATAATATCCTAGGTTCTATAATATCGGTAACCCTGTCTTAATGTATCAATGACGTCACTTTGATAACCTAGAACAAATTATTTTACTAAAAAGAAAACTAGTTTGGTAGAAATCGAAAAATGGCCGTCTTAGGCATTTTTCGTTCTGTGAAATTATTGCGGCTTCATCTTCAGCCTTTGCACAATAAAAAAAAACTTAGACTTATTTGACACATCCCCGATACAATCGAATGCGTTAATTAAATTAAATGCATATTTATTCTTTATACAAATCCGGGAATTATTTTTAAAAGGAACATCTTCATGTTTTATATATATATATATATATAGATAGATAGATAAATAGATAGATAAAATAACAAGTAACATTTCTATTTGTGGATGGAAAATTTAAATATCTAAGATTCAGGATATTAATTTCATATTCTATTCGTGGTCGGATCTCTTAAAGAGTCTCAGGACGTAATGCAAATTTTATAATGTAGGAAGAAATGTTTTGGGGTCTTCTCTGTGGATAAGAAGGTTTAAGGTGGGGATGTATGGGTGCGCTAGCTATAATACCAGTGTGTGTGCAGTTTTTATAACAAAGCTTTTTTTTTTTTGTAAAAATAAATCAAATATTTCTCCAATAGAAACATCGTTTAATGTTCGTCACATGGCGATATAAACAGTATGTCATCATGTGAAGAAATTAAACTCTAAATTTTTAGTAGAGGTGAGTTTACAAAAAGAAAAATTGTTAAAGAAACTTCAATCATACTTCCCTTAAACTCCCACCTTAAACTCTTGCGTTTTGAAACTTATAGCAGCATAATGCTTTGCTTGAATGGAAACAGTCTTGTTCTACTACTACTATTACTACTAATACTACTTTTACACTACTTCATTCAATACCATCTGGGTGCTCCCGTATTTGCATGGAGAAAGTCTTGGATGAACGGGTAAAGGAAGTTCTAATTATTGTGATAGTAAAGTCAATTATATTAAGTTTACTGTGGTTCATGCCACCAATAATTAATAAGAAACAGTACATTAACTGTGAATGGACACTTACTGCATGGACGTTCACTATTAGGTTGCAAATCAACGCCACTCACTTCTCAAAAACCTTTTTATTTTTACTCATTTGCGCTCTCGCATAAGGCTTATAGTAGGATTTTATTAGAAACAATCTTTTTTTTATATCTAGAGAGAGAATGACAGCTGCAATTTCAATGGATGGATGTATGAATAAGTTAAAAGTCTGTTCAGCGTAGGAATTGTTATCTGAAAGGCCTTTTCCCCTACCAGAAATCTATTATATAGTAGGATATTGGTAGGAAAAACGACCTTTCAGAGAGTAATTCCTACCTTGAGATGAGTATATATATATAATCACTTTTATAGGTTCAGATAAGGTACTTCCTATTAAAATTAGATTGTATAAAGTGAATGTGTGCTTACTTTTATTTCCACCTTACTCCGCGCAATGCATTTTACCACTCGCTGGGGTGGTAAGAATGATATTAACCCCAAAATGGTTAGAGATGATGAAGTTAGAGATTGGTGAACACAAGCAATTATAAAAGCATGCGCTTAGAGAGATAGAAGGGGGGGGGGGATAATTTACAGAAAATCTCATGACAAACGGTGGGATTTAAACCCCCCAAACATCCTGTCACTGTTGAACCAAACAAGACGAGACTAATACCTTTGTCTGGTTACTCACTTTTGCAGGTTCTAAACAGTCAGTGGAAGCTACTTTGCACTGTGACCTGCTTTGGTGGCCGCATGGTATAAGGTATCGCTCTCACAATAGACTAGAGTGCTGATGATGGGACGATAGGGGTACGAAACCCGGTTGGGTATACTGAACTGGGATTTTCTAAATGGTTTCCTACTCTTCTCTCGCAAAAATGTGGGTACACATTTTTCTTTATTATTATTATTATTATTATTAGCACCGCGTCTTACTTCCCGTTCGGGTTATGCGCACTTACGCCAATGTGTAATGGTAGGGTGATTGTGAGATGAAATGAAGGACCTACAGTTTAACGTGGAATCCGAACCACGGTGGAGACCTGGCATTCCTCACATTCACAAGATGTCTTGTCAGAGGTGAAGGAAGGGTTTGGTAATCAGATAAATCTGTGCCGGGACCGAGGATCGAACCCCGGCCACCAGCACAGAAGTCTGACACCTTACCCCTAGACCACCGGGTCACCTCATTTTTCTTAATCTTAACATTTCTCGCCTCTAACATGATATAGTAATTTAGTAGCAATAAGTATAACCCGAACGTGGTGTTAACAAAAAATAATAATTCTTTGCATTTTTAACTGTCCCATCTTATTTCCACTTATCCATGGAAAGATCCTGAAATCACACTTGTCACGGATGAAAGACAATACTCCCTAGCCCCTTTATTTGTTTGTAGTGTTGACAAGAAACTTCTGTGACTGTTCAACTTCCGAATGAAGAAACTTTTTAAGATATATCTATTTTTTTCAAAACAAGAATAATAATAATAATAATAAAAAACTAATAAAGTACTTCAAAGCACTTGTTGTAACTTGGGTAAAATTCTATGTTTACTTTACAAGAGTATTATATCGAATGTTTTCTCTCTCTTTTCCCCCCCCCCTCTCCGCTAAGGTATATAACTTGCCGGGAGGTTGGATTAATATAACTTTTTTACACTAGACTGTTCTAAAGATGATATTAGAGTAGTGTACACTATTGCAAGTTACTCATTTTTCAGCTTCTTTTTTTCATTATTATTTTTTCTTGTGAAAAACTAAACTGTATGGAATTGTTGAGCCATATAATACCGGCAATCGTTGATTATATTACATTTTTTTGCGTTTATTAATGATCCAATTTCAAGCTACCTTTGCGCTAGGCCTGGAGTAATCTGAGCTTTCAAGATACGATACGTCACTCAATATCCCTTCTCACGGCTGATTAACCGGGAAATTAGATACAAGCCTACGCTTCAACCAGAAAACTTATTTAAGATCAGTTGTCAGTATTTTAAACGAACAAATTGAAAATAATTTACTAGTTTTTATTATTTTTAAAACAATAATTTTTTTTTTGTATTTTTACTTTTGCTGGACCACTCGGAGAAAGAATTAATTATTAATGTGATCATAGAGGGGAATAAAAGTAGGACTCAAAATTTTGAAAAATATAAACGTTTCTTGATCCCCTAAAAACCAAAGGTGGTTTTAGTGGTGTCGTATGTCTGTGTATATGTCTATACATCTGTCTCAATCTAGACCTAGAACCAAAATAATTTTACCATTCATTTAAGGTGTTTAGCAAGTACTTTCTAAACCGACAGATTATATAAACATACAAGAATTTCTATGAGCGAGAACGAAAGGGCCAACCAATTATGCTGGGAAAGGTATTTTCACGTGTTCTTTTAATGCCACAATCAACATGGGATTAACGACTTTACTTCCCCTCCGAAGTAAGTTGAGCTACGCATTTTTATTGTTCAAGAAAATACACCGACCCCAGCTGGGCTTAAACCCTCGTACATCGGGACCTCAGACGAGCATTTTACATTAAAAATACCAAGGTTGAAACGCTTTCGTCTATCATGCTAGAATTTGGTATTTAGAGTTTTCTTAAGGTTCCCCCAAAGCGTTTTTAAAATTAGATATCCAATCCTAAAATTATGGTTAGCTTACATAAGAAGAAATTTACAATTATTTTGATAATATTTTCGATACTTTTTCACATACGAAATAAATTATAAAAGTAAAGTTATAATAACCTACCATTAAAATTTAAAAAAAGATTTATTTGAAATATATTTTTATCAAACCAATAGTTTCTAAGCTATAAAAAATAAAATTTTAATTAAGATCTTTGAAATTTGACATTGATTGTGAAGTTCGTTGGTGGAAAAGGTGTTCCTCTTTTCTCAATGTTTCTGTAACAGTGTATACTCTTACATATATACTATTATTATTATTATTATTATTAGCACCGCGTCTTACTACCCGTTCGGGTTACACGCACTTTACGCTAATGTGTAATGGTAGGGTGATTGTGAGGTGAAATGGAGGACCTACAGTTTAACGTGGAATCCGAACCACGGCGGAGGCCTGGCATTCCCCACATTCACAATATGCCTTGTCAGAGGTGAAGGAGGGGTTTGGTAATCAGATAAATCTGTGCCGGGACCGAGGATTGAACCCCGGCCACCAGCACAGAAGTCTGACACCTTACCCCTAGACCGCCAGGTCACCCACATATATACTCTTTGTTAGAGTGTATCTGTAACAATATATATTATTTACGTGCCCAAATCTCACGAGTTTTTATTAAATGTCTCAAATTTAAAGTATAAATTCTGTGCAATGAATTGTACATTTAAAATAAAAATTATGGTCAAACATTTCCACTGGACATAACTCTATATTGTTTTTACTTACTCATAAAATATAATCTTGATCATGAATATTTTTGATCCCGGGGTTGTGCGGAACCACCCGATCTGCTAGGAATGTGTATGGCAGAATTTTAGAGGAGATGTACCTGAATCTACCTGTAGTAGTAGTGGAAAACCATTGAGAAAAACCCACTCTAAGTACACCCTTCCAGAGTTCAAACCCCGATCTCCCCGTGATCCATTATATGGTAAGCGTGATGCATAAGACCAGCAGTGAGGGTATTTTAACTTGATATAAACAGCCTTAAAGATAAGCGCCATCTTTTGTATGTACAGTAACCCCATGGCTTCCTTGGTGCTGACTGACAGCTTTGAAAAGTTACCAGACCAAATTATGTATCCCTACGCCGAACCATATGATCTGCAACAAACATGTGTTTAGCAGCTGTCACTTCTGACAGTCAAAATTTAGATATATACCTAAATGTTGAATGTCAGAAGTCAGCTGTGAACTGTCAGTCAGCACCAAAGAAGCCATGGGGCTACTGTAGATAAACTTAGTTACTCTGAACTGAATAAGGCAACAAACTGTATCAGAGCTGTTATTATTATTATTATTATTAGAACCGCGTCTTACAACCCGTTCGGGTTATACGCACTTACGTTAATGTGTAATGGTAGGGTGATTGTGAGATGAAATGTAGGACCTACAGTTTAACGTGGAATCCGAACCACGGTGGAGGCCTGGCATTCCCCACATTCACAAGATGTCTTGTCAGAGGTGAAGGAAGGGTTTGGTAATCAGATAAATCTGTGCCGGAACCGAGGATTGAACCCCGGACCCCAGCAGAGATGTTATCAAAAACGTTGGTTAATTTATGAAACATATAATAGTGTGAGGAAAAGATTACTCTCCATAGCAACGCAAAACCTAAATACCGCCTGGAAATCATTCGTTCGGCTGGCATTCTATTCTACCCTAGTGAAAAACAATTTCTCAACGAGCATTTTGAAAGCTATTATACAATGCAAATGCGTATTTATGTTTTTGAAATAATACTTTTGAGCTCTTACGTTTTAAATAGTCACAAACAATGGACTTAAATGCGTTTCAATGAACAGTAACACATTTACGTATCAACTTTGAAATCTGAATACGTTTTATGATAGGGGGAACGTATTTCAATTTGACACGAAATATTAATATGGGATATATATATATATATATAATCCTTTGTTCTATAAGTACTCGTGTAAAGTTTCAATATCAAATTGTATTCTTTGACAGGGAATTGGCCGGGCTATATCATTTACAAATATGACTTTTTGAGTTTATTAAAATCAAATTAAAGTGGATTTTATTTTATTGTTCCTCCATTTTTATACTTGCAGGGTCAACAACATTAATGGCTAGTTTAGTTTTTTCTTACCCCCTTTCCCCTTCGCGTGCTAGCACCGATTTGGGATATAAACATACATTACGTAAAATTGAATAGGAATTAGCTGTTAGTAGAGCTCCCTTTACTTTCTAGGACCTGTGAGCTTAGTGAAACATATATTTTTATTTGGTGATAGTGTCAAAAGTGCAGGAGATCACACTACATACAGTACCCTCTATTCGATAATGTCAGATATGATATTTTATATCCGCACAAAAATGTATTATACGAAGTGAAGTTTTAGAAACTATGAACACCATCAGATGTGCGTCAAACTATTTTAAAAACCAGGCGTACTAAAGGAAAGAATAAAATATCTAATGTTTCATATCCAATTCACCATTCATTTGAAATATATTTAAAACCTTATCACAATAAGATAAAATGTAAATAAATATTAAACAAGTTGTTATATAAAAATGTAGTTTTTATGTGATGTATTAAATATATAATACTTTAGAAATTCTTCAGTCAATCGTATTGAATTTTTAACACGTTCATGTATAGTAAGTTATTAAGTCAAATATAAAGAAATCACACACTTGCAGTTAATAGTTTTGTAAAACTGTAATCATTTTATTTCATCAGTTAAAACCACTTTCAAAGTAAATAATAGTAACAAAGTTTAAAAAAATATAACTTTAATTTGAAACACAATTAGAATCAGTTTTGTTAAGAAAAAAATTTCTTTCCAAAATAATCCTATGCGCAATTCCCCTTAAGATTATATTTTTAAAGAAAAATTAATCACCGAGTCTTACTACCTGTTCGGGTTTTACGCCTATGTACTAATTACTACAGTGTGTCAAGTATTAGGAAGATTGAACTTAAAAGAAGTGTGCACGCATTTGCGTGAAGGGAAAGTAGAAAACCCTTTACGATAAACGTCTCAGCACGCCCAGCAGCGAATAGGACCCTGACCTCCTAGATAAAAATAGATTGGCCTAGGCGAGATTTACATTTATTCTGCGTGACCATGGTTGCAGGTTTGGATACATATTAGCTAAACATTGACAATAAGCCAAGAGACCATTTTAAATAATTATAATAAAATACCTTTAACAATTCATTAAAAAATGAGAATATAACATAATATCGTCGTCACACATTTCTAGGTAAATAATTTCTAATATATCCTTCTACACCACTCCTTAGCCAAGTATGTTGTGCATCTTACTACCAAGCTGAAGGTCCTTTATTCGATACTTACCAAGGTAAAAAAGTTTTTTTTAACGCTATGTGTTACGACCTTTTCAGGTCCTACACACATGCTATAATTAATCTAATGGGATAAGGATTAGGAAGGAAGACTCTTAGAGATAATCCACCCACATCTGCGTGGAAAGAGAGTAAAAACTAATATATGAAAAAAACAGTACACCCAACCACGATTTGAACCCATATCTCCACGTCGTCATCAGCAGGCCAGTTTTATCATACACCACACTATTCTATATTATGATTTTGGTAGGAAGAACATTACATGTTAGCTACTAAAGTTACTAAAATAAGTTTAATATATTCATACATCAAGTCGTGTTATCTGCAGTTCTCTCTTTTGATAAATATTATAAATACCTATAAAATAGCACAAATAATATAGTAAAATGTTATCAATGTTGGCTGTAAAAAAATATGTTTGAATTTTCTCTACTGTTCTTCCAACAAAAATCAGGGTTGGACCACGAGTTCACCTGCGTTTAAAAGGTTAACGATATTCCTCCTGGCCAGTGATCGTGGCCCAACTAAGCTATGACGATAATCCTCCTGGCCAGTGATCGTGGCCCAAATAAGCTATGACGATAATCCTCCTGGCTAGTGATCGTGGCCCAACTAAGCTATAACGATAATCCTCCTGGCTAGTGATCATGGCCCAACTAAGCTATAACGATAATCCTCCTGGCTAGTGATCGTGGCCCAACTAAACTATGACGATAATCCTCCTGATCAGTTATCTTGGACCAACTATAACGATAGTCCTCCTGGCCAGTGATCGTGGTCCAACTAAGCTATGACGATAATCCTCCTGGCCAGTGATCGTGGCCCAACTAAGCTATGACGATAATCCTCTTGGCCAGTGATCGTGGCCCAACTAAGCTATGACGATAATTCTCCTGGTCAGTGATCGTGGCTCAACTAAGCTATGACGATAATTCTCCTGGTCAGTGATCGTGGCCCAACTAAGTTATGACGATAATTCTCCTGGTCAGTGATCGTGGCACAACTAAGTTATGACGATAATCCTCCTGGCCAGTGATCGTGGCCCAACTAAGCCATGACGATAATCCTCCTGGCCAGTGATCGTGGCCCAACTAAGCTATGACGATAATCCTCCTGGCCAGTGATCGTGGCCCAACTAAGCTATGACGATAATCCTCCTGGCCAGTGATCGTGGCCCAACTAAGCTATGACGATAATCCTCCTGGCCAGTGATCGTGGCCCAACTAAGCTATGACGATAATCCTCCTGGCCAGTGATCGTGGCCCAACTAAGCTATGACGATAATCCTCCTGGCCAGTGATCGTGGCCCAACTAAGCTATGACGATAATCCTCCTGGCCAGTGATCGTGGCCCAACTAAGCTATGACGATAATCCTCCTGGCCAGTGATCGTGGCCCAACTAAGCTATGACGATAATCCTCCTGGCCAGTGATCGTGGCCCAACTAAGCTATGACGATAATCCTCCTGGCCAGTGATCGTGGCCCAACTAAGCTATGACGATAATCCTCCTGGCCAGTGATCGTGGCCCAACTAAGCTATGACGATAATCCTCCTGGCCAGTGATCGTGGCCCAACTAAGCTATGACGATAATCCTCCTGGCCAGTGATCGTGGCCCAACTAAGCTATGACGATAATCCTCCTGGCCAGTGATCGTGGCCCAACTAAGCTATGACGATAATCCTCCTGGCCAGTGATCGTGGCCCAACTAAGCTATGACGATAATCCTCCTGGCCAGTGATCGTGGCCCAACTAAGCTATGACGATAATCCTCCTGGCCAGTGATCGTGGCCCAACTAAGCTATGACGATAATCCTCCTGGCCAGTGATCGTGGCCCAACTAAGCTATGACGATAATCCTCCTGGCCAGTGATCGTGGCCCAACTAAGCTATGACGATAATCCTCCTGGCCAGTGATCGTGGCCCAACTAAGCTATGACGATAATCCTCCTGGCCAGTGATCGTGGCCCAACTAAGCTATGACGATAATCCTCCTGGCTAGCGATCGTAGCCCAACTAAGTTATGAAGATAATTCTCCTGGTCAGTTATCGTAGCCCAACTACAACTATAACTCTCCTGGTCATTGACCCTAACCCGACTAAGGCTATGACCTTTTGGGACAAGGGGTCCCGTTGCCCAACTGCTATGCACCATTGGGTTTATTTAGTCCTCCTCTAAACACTACCGCCTAGACCCCTTAAATCGCCAGTGCAGATACGCGCTACACGGTAGAAAACCCAGCTTGACGGAAGAAGAGAGTTATCTAGGTAACGTTAGCCAGGTGCTGGGCCGTACAGAGCCCATGTTGCTAACAAACACAGGGAGACACCAACCACTCAACCTTCACGCACACTGTTGCCAAACAGTCGCAACCGGAAGAGTATATTTACTACGGTTCACGTTTACAGTAGAGCGCCTCCTTTATTGCTACAGTCTGATTTTCATAGGAAAACCGTTATTTGAAAACTGGAAACACATGTTGCTTCAGTGACAGAAAAAAATGTATTCTTTATTAATAACGATAAATGAGAAACTGTACAGTTAATCATAGGAAGTGGAAGATTTTGTTACTTTTTTTAGACTAAACTTTTTTTCTAACCTGCTTTGATGGCCACGTGATCTAACTCGCTAATCTCACTGTATACTAGACTGCCTATGTTGGGTAGATCAAGGTTCGAATCTCGGTAGGATATACTGAGGGGATTTTTTCACAAAAATTGTTTTCCACTCACGCTCCATGCAAATTCGTGTACACTTTCTCTAAATATAGCCTTCCTAACCCTTAAAACCATTAGTGAAATTAGTGCATAATCGTATAACCCTAACGGTTACTCAGACGCGGCACTAATTTTTTTTTTATTCCTTCGTCTTATTGCTTGTTCAGGTTTTATATATATATATATAACCTCCTTAGATGTAAATGAGGGTAGAATACCTCTAAAATGCTTCCTTCCTCGTATCTACCCCATTAGAGTAATTATAATATCAGATATATATATATATATATCCCCATTATAGTAATTATAATATCAGATATATATATATATATATCTGATATTATAATTACTATAATGGGGATATATATAATATATATATATATATATATATCCCCATTATAGTAATTATAATATCCATTATAGTAATTATAATATCAGATATATATTTTGGAATATATATCTGATATTATAATTACTATAATGGGGTAGATACGAGGAAGGAAGCATTTTAGAGGTAATCTACCCTCATTTACATCTAAGGAGAGTGAAACACCATCTAGAAATAACCACCCTCGATAAACTCAATCAGTATTCAATCCTCGACATTCCTGTTTCTAGAGCAACCTTTTATAACATGAGAGTGACGTCTTAGGCTAGTTTCACACCAACGAGTCACGAGTCGAGTCTCATGGAGTCGAGTCACAATCTGACTCTATAGAGTCAAGGCCTTTCCCACTAGTGAGTCGAGTTATCGAGTCCACTAGTTTGATCAAAGAGCTCGTGCAAGATGGATGCAGTCCTAGTGGTTTCTATAAATATAATTGTATGGAGGCGTCAGCGTAGACGTCTAGAAAGACGTTGCTTAGTGTGGATTTACCCACTTAATGTGAAACAATGCACCTTAGGTAGTTTTTCACATTTGAAGGTCACAGGGGAAAAAAAACCCATAAGAGTAAAAAAAATATTCAAAATTGAGATATTGGTACCACTGTATCCTACCCAAGCAGCTCTTTCAACATAATACATCCAAACAATGGAGAAACCATCACAGTCACTTTCGAACCAAGGAAAAGCCATCAAAATCCGCTGCCAGTATTTAACTCCTTCATATTCCGATAGAGTGGAGTTATGAAACAGCGGTGACATTGAAAAATGTGGCCTTACTGTGGTTGTGTAGTATTCTTGTGCTTGTAAATTGTTTATTATATTGTCCCGGCACAGATTTATCTGATTACCAAACCCTTCCTTCACCTCTGACAAGACATCTTGTGAATGAGTGGAATGCCAGGCCTCCACCGTGGTTCGGATCTCACGTTAAACTGTAGATCCTCCATTTTATCTCACACTCACCCTACCATTACACATTAGCGTAAGTGCGTATAGCCCGAACGGGTAGTAAGATGATGTGCTAATAATAATAATAATAATAATAATAATGTTATTATATTGTGTGTGTAATATTGTATCCAGTGTTGTAATTATTTCGTGTTAATCAGACAAATTTGTTTCGGGATCTGGATCTTACAGTGACGAAAACACTCGGGCTGGCTCAGAAAGTTCAACAAAGAAACGAAAAGGAGTAGGAAGAATCCAGGATGCTGCGAAGAAACTCAGAGATAGTACGTACGAGACTGGTGAAGATTGTAACTGTAAAAGATTCGAGTGTTTTAAGAAAGTGAGTTATTAAAGAAAGATAATCTTTAATTAAGATATTCAATGTCACAGGCCGAGATAAAGGTAGAGATAGCCAAAACTGTTACCTAGCTGGTTTAATTTCTCTACATTCGGTTAAAAGGTGACGGACACGAAAAAATGAGGAAGCACGATTTAATACGAAGGAAATTGTGCTGCGGATTTTTAATCGTTCAAGAAAAATCAGTCAACCTCAGCTGGGTTTGAACCCACGAACATCGGGTCCTGAGGTGAGAATTTTAACAGAAGATCACTGAGGTTTAAACATTAATATATGAATGGAAATAGGAAACGTTAAAAATATTGGTAACCTCTACCTTCACTAGTACTGATACGTTACTCTCAATTCTTATATTGATGTTTTTGTTTTTTTAGCAATGTTCGGGTTATATGTTTATGTACTAATTACGTTAATGGTTTTTAGAAATTAGGGAGGTCATATTTATAGGAAGTGTACACACGTTTTCGTGAAGGGAGAGTTGAAAACAATTTTAGAAAAAACTACCCTCAATACACCTGAGAGATTCAAAACACCGTTTCTCCGTCATTGGTAGGCTACTCTACTGCGAGAGTAGCGCCTTAGACCATGCAGCCACTGAAGCGGGTCTCATCATTGTTCATTTATTGGTCGGCTTGCGGTTGGTTGTTCTTAGCCATCTGTAACAACAGAGCTATTGAAATATTTATTTGGAAGATGGACTTAGACCACTGTTCCATATAGCGTGAACGTGCCCATACCGGTTGGTAGCCGGCAGACGCAAGTACACCTGACAGATTTTTTTATTTTATTTTTACTTTTTTTTTACACTCATCTCCATGTCTATGTGAGTGTTGTGAGGACTTGTTTGCTCATGTAGCTAAACATTGTCAGTACAACAAGAATACGTAAAATGCCATGCTCAAAACTTTGAACATAAATAACCTTTTGCTACTTTATAAGTTCATAAAGAACTACGCGACCATCGGTCAAAGCATACATTTTTTCTCGTTCTTTTGACATCTCAGAGATAAAGTATTGTGATCATCAAAAAAATTTGAGCTCGGTATTTTGATAAATGTCGACGTTTCGTGACCTCCTGAAACTTAAAAGTGATTACCGCGATGACGTCTGTCTGTACATCGGGCTAGAGCCGAATTATTTTACATATTGGGCTATATCTTTGTATCTGGGGTGCTGTTATAAGTTATCCCTAAGTGTTTTTTGGAATTAGATGTCTGACCCTAAATATAAGGGTAGTTTACTGAATGGCAAAAAGATATTTAAAAAAAATCAATCTGACGATTTTGATTAAATGTTAAACTAGACAATATTCTTATTCTTATTATTATTATAAACAAAAGGCAATTCTCATTTTCTCATGAAAATGAATTTGAGGGTACCATCCATACATGAGGGAAGTTTTCAAATTTTAATTATTTCTTCGCAGCTATTTGAGATACAAAATATCATATCAAAATATTATTGAAATGTTGTACTATTAAAGGTACAAATTTGATATTTTAATTATATTTTTATAAAACCAACAGTTACTGAGTTTAATCAAATATATATACTTTATAATTCAGGTTTTTGGAAATTAATTTGATTCTTATGCTCTTTGGGTATTTCTTTTTTCACATTTTTTCTCCAAAGAGTTCCTAGCAAATAATTCCATAAAATAACACTGTATATTATTTCATTTATGATCCTTGGTGTAATGTTTCTACAACAATATATAGACCTATAATCTCGTTTCACAAAACTCACGAATTTTTAGTAAATGTATATTTTGAGATAAAAGGGGGAGAAAATATGTGTGGTGCACAATACCACTAATTTTAGGTGTCATGACCTTTAAGACGTGAG
The DNA here is from genome assembly GCA_901482245.1 of Timema douglasi. Taxonomy (NCBI): domain Eukaryota; kingdom Metazoa; phylum Arthropoda; class Insecta; order Phasmatodea; family Timematidae; genus Timema; species Timema douglasi. Next base: position 49,110 of record CABEEJ010001613.1, read on the forward strand.
TGTAGATAATACGAGTTAAGGCCAGTATGTTTGCAGTTTTTATAGCAAACTTTCTTTTGGCCAAAACAAACAAAAAGTTGCTCCAGTAGAAATATAGAGTTTAATTGTATTCACGTGTTGATATCAACAGTTGTTGAATATCTGCCAAGGGTGTCCTGGAATTTAATGACAACTTTTTATTTTCATTTAAAAAGTTTCTCATCTAATGCTGCTATGCTCTTGACAGATATTCAACAGCTGTTGATATAACCAATGAAGAAAACTAAACTATGTTTCTATTAGAAAAAATGTGTGTTTACTTTGGCAAAAGGAAAAGTTTTTATACAAAAAACTGCAAAAACACTTAACTTAACACGCGTTCCCTACACTCACACTTCAAATGAAATGGCTGATAATTATGAACATAATTTTGTGTACTTGCCTTTTCTTTTCCTTGATTGTAAAACAAAGGCATTTGAGAATGCATTTCGTGCTTTTACGTGTACAATATGTTAATTTCCGAGTGCCTATGATTGTCTTTTTCATTTATTTTTTTTTGCCCAGTCATTTCGTGCTTTTACGTGTACAATATGTTAATTTCCGAGTGCCTATGATTTTCTTTTTCATTTATTTTTTTTGCCCAGTTTATGCCTTCACGTGCCTATTTATATTTTGACCTATTTTTTTTTTCGAACTGTGTGGATCTTCTGCTGAAAGAAGAAAGTCAATTTTCTTAGAAATTGTAAGTTGGGGATACATTTTTGGAGTAGGTTTAAAAATCAATACTGGTTAATTAGCTTCCAATGAACGTAAATTGGGTGGAGGACAGTGGGAGAAGTAGCAGACATCTTGGAAAGACAATGGGAGCAATGGCAGACATCTCGGGGAGGAAATCACATGCTGGTGCAGTAAAACTGTCCAACTTCTTATTAAACACCCAGTTTGAAATTTTATCCTTTGACATCAGATTTTCAAATTATAAAAGAATTCTCGCTGAAAATGTAACCCATTTTTCTTCTGAGAATCTAGAAAAGTACCTTGTGATATGTACTAGAGGTGTTTTTACCCAATGTTTTTTCACTCTCCCTCAACGAAAAATGCAAATACATATTCTCTAAATTCCACCTTTCTAAACTCCAATATTTAAACATTAACATCATATGCGTAGGCCTATAACCCTAACAAGTAGTTACATTTGGTGGTAAAAAATACAGAAATGTGAATTGGCTGTGGGCAATAAAATAGTGGGTATTAACACTACTTTTACATTGCCTCTTGTGTGGTATTTTTTTTCCTTAAGTGCCTATTTGTTGCCTGAATATCATATTTTTAGTGCCTATTTTGTTGCCTGGATCCCATATTTTTAAGTGCCTATTTGTTGCCTGAATATCATATTTTTAATGCCTATTTGGTTGCCTGTATATCATATTTTTAGTGCCTGTTTTGTTACCTGGATCCCATATTTTTTAAACCTATTTGTCTGCCGTTTTTTTTAACATTTTTGGTGACTAAAAAACCATTACCTTATGGTAATGAACGGGAAAGAATCATTTAAAAGTACAGTCCCGTCGATTATTGATTCCCCTCAGTAACAACCTATAAACAGCCCACCACTTCATTACACTAATTCAGAGAGACAGGACAACGAAAGCGAATTTTAAAAAACCGTCCCTTCTTTTGTTTGTATAGAATATATAACCTTATAAACTGGCATTCTCGTACAGTTTTGTTGGCGCATGCGCTTACGTAGTTTTGGCCCCTGCACAGCCTCCGTGTCCTAACCATTGGTACAGTAACCCCGTGGCTTCTTTGGTGCCGACTGACAGCTCATAGCTGACTTCTGACAGTCAACATTTAGGTATATATCTAAATTTTGACTGTCAAAAGGGACAGCTGCTAAACACATGTTTTTTGCAGATCATATGGCTCGGCGTAGGGATACTTAATTTAGTCTGGTAACTTTTCAAAGCCGTCAGCTGTCAGCTGTGAGCCGTCAGTCAGCACCAAAGATGTCATGGGGCTACTTTACAGTAGCTCTACCAGACAACAGTTCGTGTCCGAGCAGTTACCAAGCTATTTTAATCACACCAATTAGACGAGAAATCCTTTTTTTTTCACAAACAAATAACGAAGCAAACGTTATATTGGAAGCAATTAAAACACGATGCAAGTACACATTTATAATGTGTGTGACTCATCCCACAGGATTCGATCATGTGAAATCCATGATTAACACCACTTAAAATATACATCAAAAATTAAAATTACAATAATTTACAATACCACATCGTGAAAAATAAAAATTACTCATTCTAGTACAAAATAAGAAGTAGCCAATTAAAATGAAATCGAATCTAGAGTATTAGATAATAATTACGGCAATAAATATATAACTTTTTTAATTACTTCATTTTTCAAAGTTTTCTTCTAATTTCCTCTACACAAACTTGTTATAAAACTGGAGTTTTTATTCGTACGTAATTATGAAAGTTGGTTGTTAATTACAATTGCAGAAGTTTCTTTCTTTGCTCAATTCTTTTCATATTATTTTTATTATAGAAAAAGGCTCATTCCGATATACGATTTTTGTTTTATATTAAACTTTATTTCACGATCTTAACTTTGTTCTATTCATCTGTCTGTCCAGATATCTGTGACGTCATAACTATATTAGGACTATTTTTCCCTAAAAATTGCTGGAAAATGCTTTATAAAAAATTCATTTATGAGCAAAAAAACAAAAATATGCCCTTTAAAATGAAAAAAATTACTATTAAAATTTGCATTAAGTTTTTTTTATTCCCTTGCATGATTAATTAATGATATAAAACAGACATAATCTAAAAAATATAATTTAATTGTTTCCATGTTAACAAAAATTCTTGATTTAACTAACAATTTTACTAACTTTACCTAAAAAACAAAAACAAATAATAACCAAAGAAAACCAACCACCTACTTCTTTTATAGTTTCTGTGGCAAACTAAAAATATTTTAACAAAAAATAAGCCGTATGAAAGAAAACAGGTGAAAGGTGGAAGTAATTTTACCGCCTTGGTGGTGCCACCGTTTGTTATAATGCGTGTATAGAGTTTCTTAACACAAGCAATCCCCCCCCCCCCCCAACCCNACACACACACCTTTTTTACCTCAGTCTTGCCTATGATATAAGGGAAAATTATACAAAAATATCATTTTTATTGGAAATACTATAATATGCAAACTAATTACTCAAAAAAAACACAAGAAAAAATGCCTTAAACCTACTGGAAAATATGCCATATCGCGTAAAAACACGGAAATATGATAAAATATTCCCTAATAAAGCTACTTCAATCAGCTTAGTTTCTTATGAAACCCACTTAAACAATTTTCTATGTTTGCAAAAAATAATTATTATAAAATCATTAACATCCTAGTCCTTGTCATAACTAAAGTCCGTTCACTGTAGGAATTGTTTTCTAAAAGGTCTTTTTCCCTACCAGAAATCTATTACATAGTAGGATATTGGTAAGAAAAAAGACTTTTCAGAGAGTAATTCCTACCATGAATGGAGTATATCAAGGCTTGGGCTAGTTTAAACGATATTTTGTGGGTATATTCTTTGAACTTAGGCCAAACGACGTATGGATATGGTTTTTAAATTTGTCTATCTCTTTCAAAATGGCAGCTATATGTATCACTACGTTATATGGACCTGCATTCGCACATAGGAGAGGGTAGCGAGGAAGGTGGAACTGCCAGGTAGAGAGAGCACTGTTGCTCTCGCAGTGCCGGCTCTGGCGTTATGGTGGAAGGAAGTGTGTTTTTTTACTCAGCGTGTGTTGTGCTTAAAAACCGTGTACCATATTCTTGAATGTGATAAAATATAGAAGAGTGTAGAATTAGATTATTATTCTGCTTCCAGCTATTCTATTTGATTCGTTTTTTTCGGTTCTTTTATTTAACAGAAGACTAAATGCGCTTGCATTACTTTCAACGGGGAAAAATTTCCTCAATTATCATCCAGAGATCAAGGAGAAAATTATTGAACTTTTTGGCAAATTAAAACAAGAAGAATGGATTTCATTTTTAAATGAATAGATCAAGCTTGAACTGTAACAATTTAAGTTAAAGTAAGTAAAACATTATTTTTTTGTGTTCCTGAATAAATTTTATTTATATACATGTTTTTTTCCTTTTACACAATTTTAAAACAAAGGCTAAACATTTTCTGAAGCAGCACCCCCACTAATTTTAGCTACGAGCCGCCACTGAATCCCAGCTAGGTATAAAGTAGTGTGTGTCCACCCCACTTACCCCAAGTGGTTACCCACTTTTCGTCCACTGGAATTTGGGTGTATTTATTCTAAAATACTACCTTCAACTTTAAAGCCATTAGTGTGGATATGCAAAAATACTGGATGGGTAGTCAGACATGGCGTATTTATAAAATAAATAAACAAGCTACAGTTTTCAGAATAGTTTACGTCTGATAAGAACATCGATTAAAATATACGTGTCCTTTCGTAATTTAAGTTCCACCCACCTTCCCCTTGACCCCGCACCCTAAACCCTAGAAAAAAAAATGGTAATTTGAGTATATCGATAAAGAATGTTTGGAATTTTAAATAGGTACTTTGACTGGTTTTGTTGCAAGCCTCTCAAAGGGAAAGCAATCATCATAATAAGGCTTATTTCGAGTCATTTATAAGCGAACCTGATGAAGATTTATTATGTTAGTGTTCCCTAGACTCTACCCAGATTAACACAGTCAAGTTTGAAGCATTATTTTGTCGCTGAACAATATTTTGTAAAGCCTACAACAAGGTACAGTACTATTCTCATTGGAAGAACTTTACCTGATGTAGGTGACTTGGTGGTCTAGGGGTAAGGTGTCAGACTTCTGTGTTGGGGGTCCAGGGTTCAATCCTCGGTCCCGGCACAGATTGATCTGATTACCAAACCCTTCCTTCACCTCTGACAAGACATCTTGTGAATGTGGGGAATGTCAGGCCTCCACCGTGGTTCAGATTCAACGTTAAACTGTAGGTCCTCCCTTTAATCTCACAATCACCCTACCACTACACATTAGCGTAAGTGCGTATAACCCGAACGGGTAGTAAGACGCGGTGCTAATAATAATAATAATAATAATAACTTTATCTGATATGCAGAAGAACTACTAGATATTTAAAAAAAAATCATCTTGTTTTACGCTCTTTTCAGATTATACGCATACATAATAGTTACTCTAATGTGATAGGGATGGAGTAGGAAGCAGCTTTAGAGGTAATTTACCCATATTTTCATGGTAGGAGAGTGGTAAACCATTTATTAAAAAAAAGCCAGCCTCATTAGACCCGACTGGGATTCGAGCCATGATCTCCTTTTTATCAGCACTGCATTGTAACGGGAACAAGTAGGAACAGCAATTCCAGCTCTGCTTTTCGTGGAAAGATATTAGATTAAATTTTAAAAAAAAACAGCTGTGGAGATTATCTTGAAAATAGCTCTTATATTCCACAAGAATTGAATTCTTTGTTAAACTGCACCAAGCTTATAACCTGCGGTTCAGATGAACGTGAGCGTGTATTCAGTCACATGAATATTATAACATCACCTACTAGGACAAGACATAATACCGCATGTTTCAGCCCTGACGTTCAAACGGACCCCAATGTAAGAGTGGGATACTGATCCTTATGTGAAGACATGGTTAGTAAAACAACGTACCGCAGACGACATAAGGACGGACACAAGATAGACCTAGCCTTAAGAAAGAAGAAAAAGAGAGTCCGTTTGCCAAGATTTTGTAATAAATAACTTATTAAAAATTAATAGATAGCACAGTATTACTATCTTTTATCAATCGAATATAAGATTTAATTTGTTTTGTAAGCATATTTATTTATTTATTTATTTATTTTAATTTATATTTGATGAGATTTAATATTCCTTTCCAACCTATCAGGATTAAAATGCTCTTGTGTTAAATATATTCAAAATAATTATATCTTTATTAAAAAAAATCTCTGTAATTGTGATTTAACTAATTTATTTTTGGTGACCTGGCGGTAAGGAGTAAGGTGTCGGACTTCTGTCGGACCCCAGCACAGATTTATCTGATTACCAAACCCTTCCTTCACCTCTGACAAGACGTGTATTTATCAAAACTTGTGAATGTGGGGAATTCTAGGCCTCAACTGTGGTTCGGATCCCACGTTAAACTGTAGGCCCTCCATTTCATCTCGCAATCACCCAACCATTACACATTAGCGTAAGTACGTATAACCCTAACGGGTAGTAATACGTGGTGCTAATAATAATAATAATAATAATAATAATGATAATTAATAATTTATTTTATAAAAATATTATGTTAAAACTTCATTCTATGACTAAATAAATTCTGATAAAATTTACTATGCTCTAAGCGAGTTCTTGGAATCTTAAGGGAGGTACGATAGGAAAGTTTCTGCCTTAGTAACCATTAGTAAAATGCTCCAAAAATCTTCTTGAGGCATTTTTGCTTGTTATTTTTTTCCCCTCTAGCTGTTGGGGTGCTGTACCCTCCAAGCACCTCCACCCCCACCCCCCACCCACTTCAAATTTGGGGTGGCTAAGGCCTTGCGTTCCGGCACTGCTAAATTTACTACACCACTGATTCATCAGGTCAGTCTATTATTATTATTATTAGCACCGCGTCTTACTACCCGTTCGGGTTACACGCACTTACGCTAATGTGCAATGGTAGGGTGATTGTGAGATGAAATGGAGGACCTACAGTTTAACGTGGAATCCGAACCACGGTGGAGGCCTGGCATTCCCTACATTCACAAGATGTCTTGTCAGAGGTGGAGAAAGGGTTTGGTAATCAGATAAATCTATGCCAGGACCGAGTATTGAACCCCGGCCGCCAGCATAGAAGTCTGACACCTTACCCCTAGACCACCAGGTCACCCCAGGTCAGTCTAATACGAGAATGACGCCTTAGACTGTTTGGACACTGAAGAGGGTTATATTACATTCACGTATTCATACGTCGAGTCATGTGATTGGCAGCTGTCACTTTTGATAGATATTATAAATACCCATAAAATAATACACAAGTAATATTGTAAGATGTTATCAATGTTGCCAGCCAAAAAAGAAAAAGTATTTGTACTTTTTCAAATATTCTTCCTACTGAAATACTAATTTAAAACATAGTAGTGGGGGATTATTCCTATTACAATCGTATTATAGCGATTAATGCAAAGAAAGTAATAAATGAGAATAAATAACCCATAAAACCTCACCTACTCGGCACTCAGAGTAAAAGAGTAAAATCTACCCCAGCTGGGTCTCGAACCAAATTGTCAACTCCTCACCACTCTCAGCCACGAACGGGTTGGCATAAAAATACTATTTAGCTTTTTACGAATTTTGTAAGCTTCCATTCTTTTAAGTAAAGTGATAAGATCATATAGTTGAGGATTATTATATATTATGGTTTTATTTTAATTACGAAGGTATTTTGTTTTGGATCGCTCCTGAAGTATTTAATCAACAAATGGATACTTAATGCTCGGTTTAACTTGAAGGATGGTCAGAATAAGAGTTTGGATAGTGAGGGAACAACTTTATTTTTAAAATAAGCACACAAAAACTGACGTTAATGATATGCACAGTATTCTACGTTGATAAATTTGAAGTGTGTGGATTGTAAAGTGATCGATAAAGCGGCAGGACTTATAAAACCCATCCAAGATAACTCTTTTTACTTTATCCATTAAGAAGAAAAAAAAAGATCGTAAAAAATATCTTCCTCTAGATTATAATAGATCTTGATAGCTTACCAGTTGCAATATGGTCATTCATCAGGGAGTTTTTTTAAGGTTGATTATAGCCCTTGTATTAAGGGTAGTTTACTGATTATAAAAAATTTGAAAATTTTACAAGATTACTATAGTGATATTTTTTCAAATTTAAATCTGAAACTTATGATTTTCAAGGCTATATTTATTTTTCTGAGGTAAACTAACTAATGGAGTTTACTGATAACTGATTTTCAAAAAGCTTCTCACAAAATCTTCCTCCCCCTCATAACACCCTATCTATATCTTGAACTAGTTCTATTTAATCAACCTCGTTAAACCCTATCCCTATCATGAACTAGTTCTATCAGTCTGCCTCATCACACCCTATCTCTTTCTTGAGCTAGTTCTGTACAGTCCACCTCATTAAACCCCATAAATATCTTGAACTAGTTCTGTATAGTCCACCTCATTAAACCCCATCAATATCTTGAACTAGTTCTGTACAGTCCACCTTATTACACCCCATCAATATCTTGGGCTAGTTCTGTACAGTCCACCTCATTAAACCCCATCTATATCTGGAGCTAGTTCTGTACAGTCCACCTTATTACACCCCATCTATATCTTGAACTAGTTCTGTACAGTTCACCTCATTAAACCCCATCTATATCTGGAACTAGTTCTGTACAGTCCACCTTATTACACACCATCAATATCTTGAACCAGTTCTGTATAGTCCACCTCATTAAACTCCATCTATATCTGGAACTAGTTCTGTACAGTTCACCTTATTACACCCCATCTATATCTGGAACTAGTTCTGTACAGTCCACCTCATTAAACCCCATCTATATCTGGAACTAGTTATGTACAGTACACCTCATTACACCCCATCAATATCTTGAACCAGTTCTGTACAGTCCACCTCATTAAACCCCATCAATATCTTGGACTAGTTCTGTACAGTCCACCTCATTAAACCCCATCTATATCTGAAACTAGTTCTGTACAGTTCACCTCATTAAACCCCATCTATATCTGGAACTAGTTATGTACAGTCCACCTCATTACACCCCATCAATATCTTGAACCAGTTCTGTACAGTCCACCTTATTACACCCCATCTATATCTTGAACTAGTTCTGTACAGTTCACCTCATTAAACCCCATCTATATCTAGGAACTAGTTCTGTACAGTCCACCTTATTACACACCATCAATATCTTGAACCAGTTCTGTACAGTCCACCTCATTAAACCCCATCTATATCTGGAACTAGTTCTGTACAGTCCACCTTATTACACCCCATCTATATATGAAACTAGTTCTGTACAGTCCACCTTGATAAACACTATTTCTTTCAGGTTCATTCTAATGTTATCTACCCATCTATGCCCACGTCTTCCCAATGGTCTCTTTCCATTATGTTTGCCGGTCGGAACCCTGAACAAGGTTCAAGATTATGGCCATTCATGCTGCATGTACTGCCCACCGTAATCAACGAGACTTTATTATCCGAACAATATATTGTGTGGGTATGCAACCCATCCTTATACAACCTCTTCCACTCCCCAATAGTCCCATACCTTTTTGGACGAAATATATTTCTAGTCACTTTGTTTTCGAACATCCTATTATTATAATTTTTGGTCTTGTAAATAAGAGGACACGTTTCAATTCCATATAAAATAAATTTGTTTTACAAAATAAGTACAATATTGCTCCAGTAGAAACTTTTAGTTTAATCTATTACATGTACTAATTTTAACAGTTCTTTAATATATTATGGTAATAATCGCTTCTAATCAGAGAGCTAAAAGTTCTTGTTCAAATTTTAAGATGCTTATAGCATATGTTCAAGAAATGTTGGTATTATTGTTTGTAGAAAACTAAACATATCATTAGTTTATCAAAAAAATAATGCTTCTTTGCTATTAATTTTCATTAGATATGCTTTTTCTTTTGTTCTCTTTACTCAACATAGATGCCATTATTATTATTATTATTATTATTATTATTATTATTATTATTAGCACCGCGTCTTACTACCCGTTCGGGTTATACGCACTTACGCTAATGTATAATGGTAGGGTGATTGTGAGATGAAATGGAGGACCTACAGTCTAACGTGGAATCCGAACCACGGTGGAGACCTGGCATTCCTCACATTCACAAGATGTCTTGTCAGAGGTGAAGGAAGGGTTTGGTAATCAGATAAATCTTTGCCGGGACCGAGGATTGAACACTGGACGCCAGCATAGAAGTCTGACACCTTACTCCTAGACCACCAGGTCACCTTAGATGCCTATAAATTAATAAAAAATATTGATATAGTAACATATGTTGAGCTTATATTGTTGATATTAAATGAGTAATTGAAAGACGACTCTTGTCATATTCATGTATAATATTGTGCTTCCCGTTCATAGACTTTATTAGAAGATATTTGACCACTTTGTTGAACGTACACGACCAATAAAATACACCTTAACCCCAATAATAAATTGAAAGTTTTAAAACAAATGTTTGTAGATATGATTTTTTAATAAAGTATCCTACTTATTTTAAAAGTGAAATTTCCTGCGCCATCAAAATAAACAAATATATAACCAAATGTGCATGTGTGAAAAGATAGATACAACTATCTCATACTCGTTAACACGTCTTGTTGATACGTTACACCTGTCTCTTTAAAGAAATACTGTATAAAATCAGAGCATCTTATGTAGAATCCAACTTCTTAAGAGTTGTAATCTAAATTAGTCTATAATATTAAAATAAAATGCTTCTTAACTTGGTTTTAAATTAAAAGTAAAATAAATTAATCTCACTAAGGACCCAATGAAAGGTTAACTTTATCGTTGTGTTTTAAAAAACCACTTGGGGGTCTATTTTATTTTCCTCATAAAATGTATATTATGTGAAGCACCGTATTTACAGTTTTACATCCTACTCAATTTTATGACTTAGGCCTACTACTTCTTAGTTCAAGGGGAATATGGAGTGGATTTTCTTTATTTATTTCTACTTTATTTTAATAGTGGTCATTTTCACATAATTTCCTACCCACATAAATATTCTATCAGACTTTTACACCCCAATTTAGTAAAATATGTAGATTTAATTCAAACTCTTTAACTATCCTGTTGGTTTTTTTAAAGTTTTATTGTACATCTTGTTTGAGTAACAATCTACTTTATCAGCCACTCTCTCTCTCAAAGGAGGTTTTATTTACTGTTTGAAAAAGAGAGGGGGGGGGGGG
>CABEEJ010001613.1:69735-81174 GCA_901482245.1 Timema douglasi
GGGGGGCAAATAAATAAAACAAAACACGGAATCACCCCTTGGTGGAAAATAATTTATGACGTGGGGACAAGGAAATATCCTTCTCACTTCGGACCAGACCACCTACGGAGTTTGGGGCAAGAGGGGGTGTTGGGTTGGGGGATATCTAGGGTCATTCAGGTGGGTAAAAACGAGCCGAGGGTAAGGGTTTGGTTAAAGGAAAAGGGAGGGGAGTTCATCCTATTTGATTTACTCCCGCCTTCAGCTCTTGTGGGGCTGCGTCACCATTTGTAACTTCTTTTTCTGAGGTGTAGTGGGGTCGGTATGTCATTCTTTCTCTCTCTCTTTAATTCTCTTATACTCTTTATCTCACATACTCTCTTCGTGGCCAAGCAAATCAACAGGTGGATAAATACGCCGGTTGAAATATGAGGCTGAAATTTCCCAACCAACCTGTTAAAGCACATGCGCTTAGAGTCTGATCACGATAGCTTTTTACCTGAATATAACAGTTTAAAAATCATAGGTTTAGGTTTTGGGTTGCCAATACTTGTAAAAAATTACTGTTTTATTACAGATGATAAGTTTTTTAATTAAATGTATAATTTAGATTTAAAATAACATAAACTTAAATTTTCTCAAATTATTTCACTACTTTTAATATTATTTCTTTTTATCCAATTAAAAAAATATATTTTTAAGATAATTAAAAAAAACTTATTCTTCGTTTTCGAATGTTATTGATAATGTATAATATTTTGCATACATTCATAATTTTTAATACTGGCAAAGTATTTATTTGGAAAAGAGAAAATACAAGTCTTTTTTTATATCTAATAAATTATTTTATCGTATTTCGAGACATTTAACTGAATACAATATTTTGTGCATTTAAAAGAACTTGCTTGCGTCATGATAAATACATGGTTTAAGTTCGTTGGTCGGTTGTCAATTTTGAAGCTATTTGTTAGAGCTTTTGTGGAATTGCTGTGTATAATTTTTTTTAAAGTGGAATAAAACCATAAATATGCTTTGTGCCTGACCTCAAATAAATATAAATAATATGGGCCTAAATTACTTTGATTAACTATCACATTCATACATTACCATCAGTTTTCATTACAATTATCTAAATTGACAAATATCAGCAGTGTTGGCGTTGGGATACATTACGGACTATTTCTAGTAACCTTTTGAGCTGTCATCTAAGTAAACTCATGTGGTGAAAATACCCTACAATTGCTGAGTAAAAAAGTTTAATGTGGTTCACATTAGAAATAGCAAGAGGTCCTAATTTGTGGTAAATAAAATGAATGTATCTCGTTAAATATAAGGTTAGATTTAGGTATTAAAGTCACTTATTGAGGAGAGGATGTAGGGAACGCGAGTTAAGGGAAGTGTTTTTGTAGTTTTTGTAGCAAAACATTCTTTTGGAAAAAAAAGAAATTAGTATTTTTTTAGGATAAACATAGAGTTTAATTTTCTTCACACGGTGATATCAACAGTTGTTGAATATTTGTCAAGAGCATGGTGGCATTAGATGAGAAACTTTTTAAATGAAGAGAAAAAGTTATCATTAAATTCCAAGACACCCTTGACAGATATTCAACAACTGTTGATATCACCGTGTGAAGAAAATTAAACTATAGATTTCTGATGGAGCATTTTTTTTTCTCCAAAAATAGTTTTGCTTTTAGAAATAAAATAAAAATTAACTCACGCTCCCTAAATCCTAATTTCATGCTAAGATGGTAAGAAAATATCTACTCACACTTAGGTGGATAGAATAATTACGGCTAAATTTCAAATTCTTCAATTTTGAATATTTATCTTTGGTCATAATTTGGCTGTCATAATAGCCAAATATTTTACTTTTTCTTTACCAGTGGTTCTTAGTGGAGGGAAATAATATGTTTCTAAACAAAAAATACTTTCATCTGTTATAGGAGTATTAATAATACAATTGTAATACTGTAGTTGGTTATATATATATATATATATATATATATATATAACGAAATATTACGTCGTGTTAAGGTTGTACGCACATATGATATTTACTCTAAAGGTATATGAAAGAGGAACGCAGAATTTAAAGGTAATTCACCCGCATTTGCGTTGAAGGAAGGTGGGAAACCATTTAAGAAAAAACAACCTCAGAAAACTCGATCAAGTTTTTGAACCACGATATCCCCATCATTGTTGTTCCAGTATATGGTAAAAATGACACCTAAGTAAGAATAGACCATTCGACCACTAGGTGGTGACCAAATTGTTCCACTATTCTTTCTTTGATTTTAAAATTTAAATAAAATAATTGGTTGAAGTCAGACCCCGAGTCAGATTTGATCCCATTCCAACACGTCCTGTGACATCTAGTTCGGTTGTTTGCCAACAATTTCTCGATCCTGGTCAAGACTTCTGCCAATTTCAATAATATAATGTAGCCTCATGGCTTCTTTGGTGCTGAATGACAGCTCACAGCTGACTTAAGATAGTTTTAAAAAGTTACCAGATCAAATTACATATCCCTACGCCTAACCAGATGATTTTCCAAAACATGTGTTCAGCAACTGTCACTTTTGACAGTCAAAATTTAGGTATATACCTAAATGTTGACTGTCAGAAGTCAGCTGTGAGGTGTCAGTCAGCACCAAAGAAACCATGGGCTACTGTACCTTACCACAAAGCCTTTTGAACTCATACCCCTTCCTCCCCCCCATTTCCCTAAAAGACTCCACCCTAAATTTCCCAAACTCTTTCTGACAACTTGGAGTCCAGTTTTAGCCAAACAAGTGGGTTTAAGTCCAAGGACGTTTTATCACTTCTACCTATCCTGTTTCACAGTATATATATTAACACACACACACAGGCCCATGTAAAATACCCGAAGGTAGAATGCAATAGAAGATATACTGGTTCAACTTTTATGACTTTAATTATGTTGAGAAGAGTTTGTTTTAGGAAGGAAATTAATGACATGTATGATTATCCCCGGTACTCATCCATTTTCATGTTTGTAGAAGAACCAAGACTTAGTAGAATGATACAGAATAAAGACCTTAACTTTGATTTATTTTCAGAGAGACGAAAAAAAAAGTTCACGAACCTTCTTTTACACGTCCTTTACCTCATATCTACCTCACTTCCATCATAGTATTATTAGCACCGCGTCTTACTACCCGTTCGGGTTATACGCACTTACGCTAATGTATAATGGTAGGGTGACTGTGAGATGAAATGGAAGAAATACAGTTTAACGTGGAATCCGAACCACGGTGGAGGCCTGGCATTCCCCACATTCACAAGATGTCTTTTCAGATGTGAAGGAAGGGTTTGGTAATCAGATAAATCTGTGTCGGGACCGAGGATTGAACCCCGGCTGCCAGCACAGAAGTCTGACACCTTACCCCTAGACCGCCAGGTCACCCTCCATCATAAGGAATTTATTATTATTATCTATTTGTGTTTCTTGGATCATTAGATTCATTTTAGCACATTTAATAATGATTTAACAATTAATTACCCGCCTCGGTGGCGTAGTTGGCTAACGCGCTAGTCGTGTTGAGATCGACTGCTGAGGACGGGGGATAGAGGTTGGAATCTCAGTCGGGTGAACTGGGGGGTTTGATTTTCCTAAATGCTTTTACACTCATCCTCCACGCAAATGTGGGTTCACTTCCTTTAATTCAACCCTCCCAATTCCTAATCCATTAGCGTAATTAGCATTTAAAGCGTATAATACGAACGGGTAGTAAGACGCGGTGCTAAATATGTTTTAAAAAAACAAACAATTAATTTTAGATGGTGTTTGAAAACCCTCAACGTACATTTTAGTATTGTGATGGAGTTGAAATTTGGACACTGAGGGAGAAATACGAACCAATATTTGGAAAGTTTTGAGGTGTGGCATTGGAGGAGAACAAAGAGGATAAAGAAGTTTAGGTGACTGATGAAGAATTTATAAGAATGGTAAATTGGAATCTGGTGAGTCTACGAAGATAGGTCACATTATAAAAAGACAATGCTTGTTGAATGACGTCATATATATAAGGTAAGGTGACGTCATATAAAGTAGGGTGGAAGGTAGAATAGAACCAGGAAGATAACGAATGCAACTGATGAATGATCTCAAATTAGGAAAGAAGATGAAAGGTTCAGGATGTAAGAAAGTGACCTGCTGAGGACTTAATTTGTTTAAGTGTCGAAAGACAGAACAACTTATGATTTTTTTTTTATTAAATGGATTTTAAATACTCTTACTAGTACTGCAATGCATATTAAGCAAATTTCTTATTTTTATAAATAAATTAAATTTAAAAACTATTTCAAACAGTTATGGGTAGACTATTTTCTTTAGTTTATTTTTAAACAATAAATATTATATTATTATTATTATTATCACCACGTCTTACTACCCGTTCGGATTATACGCACTTACGCTAATGTGTAATGGTAGGGTGATTGTGAGATGAAATGAAGGACCTACAGTTTAACGTGGAATCCGAACCACGGTGGAGGCCTGGCATTCCTCACATTCACAAGATGTCTTGCCAGAGGTGAAGGAAGGGTTTGGTAATCAGATACATCTTTGCCGGGACCGAGGATCGAACCCCGGCCGTCAACATAGAAGTCTGACACCTTACCCCTAGACCGCCAGGTCACCTATAATAAATATTATAAGAAATACTGATAAAATATAATTTTAAAATAACATTTAAAATATCAAATGGCATTTACAATAGGTTGTTTGTCGAGCATTAAATATTTATATGCAAGAATTTACTTCAAACAAAAAAACTGATGGAAATACTTTATTATTGTATGATGTGTCATCTAATATTATTTTATTGATTAATTAGTTTATAACTTAATTATTTGCAAATACCTAACATGTGTGTTATATTTCTTTATGTAATTATTGCCCTTATATATTTATTACTATAATTGTTGTGTTTGTTCGGACCCTGATATAATTAGGATTATTCCCTAGGCCCTTCTATATTATGCGTATTAAAAATATCGACTATTTTTTTTTCTACCCAATTTTGAAAAATGCAATATTTTTATGGTTGGTGGAGATTTTAACTTTCATTATATGAATCTTTAAAATTATGTTACGTTACAAAAATATATGTACTCCACTAAAAATATATTTGTAAATTTACATAAAACGTTACAAAATTGAATATAATGTACATGCCAAAAATGTGTTATCAATAATTGTTTAAAAACATTTTAAAAGATAGTTCAAACTTCAGCGTTCCATTTATAATATACCTTTAAATTAACTGTCTTCAATATTTCTCTTTATAATTTTTTGTTTAATATTCAAATGAGGAAAATCGACTAATCAAAGATCCTTAAAATAGTATTTTTTTTAATCGAAAAATCAGTTTAAAAGAAGTCAAAAATTATTACTATACTAAACTATAATAAAATACAAACAATTGATTTTTATAAGAAAACATATGTGATCATCAATGTTATCTTTTTATTAAAAAACTTTAGTGCGATTATCATTCTTCTTGGAATTATTTTTGCGCCAATGGAGTAGGGATGAGGTGTATAGGGTTAGGAGTAAATGTACCTACATTTGCATGGAGAAAGAATAAAGTTAGTAAAAAAAGAAACCCCCAGTACACTCGGGTTGGACCTAAGCCTCTCCCTTACTGTCCAATCAGATTAGTTGATTCTTGATATTTAACCGACGTACCCTCCAATGCGGGCGGAGGTTGTTAACATAACCAGGACAAATAGAAGTTTTTTTAAAAAAAGCTATTCTTAACAATGAGCAACCGCTTGTATGGTTTAGGGGTCAGAGTCCCTGGCTACAGATCCAGAAGTCCCGGGTTCAATGCCCAGCATTTTCAGATAGTTATGTAAATCAATGGGCCTGGAACAAGGTCAACTCAACCTAGTGAGGACAAATTAGGAGCTACATGAATAGATAGGTAGCAGCTCCAGTCTAGAAAACTGAGATTAATGAGTGGGTGAGTCGGAGTGATGACAAAATGACACACTCTCCGCAAATGCTGTCACTATCTTCGTCGACATGCTTTGGCTGCTTGGTCGGTAAAGCTTGCGGGCTTCCAACATGGCGTTTGTTTTCTATCACAATGAACGTGGTTTGGTAATACAGATAAATAAAGTATTATCAGATTTTTGTAGGAAGAGCATCTTCTAAAACAATTTTCTTATTTTCATGCGTCAAGTAATTTGAGCTGCAGATGCCACTTTTGATGGATAATAACCCGCCTCGGTGGCGTAGTTAGCTAACGCACTAGTTTCGTGTTGAGCTAGACGGCCGAAGATGGGGAGATCGAGGTTCAAACCTCGCTCGTATGAACTGGTGGGTGATTTTTCCTAAATGGCTTTTCACTCTCCCTCCACGCAAATGTGGGTTCACTTCCTCTATATTCAACCTTCCAAATTCCTAGCCCATTAGTGTAATTAGTACTTAAGCATATAGCTCGAACGGGTGGTAAGACGCGATGCTAAACAAATAAAATAAATAGATGATATCACTACCTATACATTAACAACAGTGATACTTTAAAAATATATCAAAGTTGATGTTAAAATAAAAGAGTTATACTATTTAAAAAAAAATTTTTTTTAAACATTGTCTTAGTACCTTTTTAAATTATAAATATATATGGTAGATTACTCTAATGGGGTTGGGATAAGGAAGGGATGAGGAAGGCAGCATTATAGGGGTAGTTTACCTGCATTTGCGTTGAGGAAGAATGGGAAACAATTTTTTTTAAAGCCAACTTAAGCAGGCCAGTTCTAACATGAGAGTGACGCCTTAGACAGTTCGGCCACATAAGTTGCTTTGACTGTATTTATGATGACAGGTAGAAGGAACTGAAGAAACCAAAAACCACGCGGTGTGACATAAGGTTTTTATTGTTAAGAAATAACCACCGTGTGCGTTTAGTTCGTGGTTAGAGTGGGTCCCTCCCCCCCTTACTGCCAAACTAGCATGATGATGGGGGGAGTCTACCCCCTCCCCCCTGTCCTTACCTTGTTGGTTCGTGGTAGGTCCCCATGCCCCCCATCCCCCCCTTCCATTCTATCGTTGTCCACGGGGCTCACCACACGCGAGCTTACAATCATCTGGGTATTATTGCGGAGTCTTTCAAGCTAAACCTCGTCCGTTATAAGTGCAACAATTCTTCACCTCCTCTCTTCTATTTCTCAATACCTTTCTTTCTCTTTATCTTCCTATATATTTTCAAAAGTAAGCTAAATCAAGTTTTAGTAGATATATTTACTAAAATGTATGTACACTTCATGAATATTTGTCATAAAATTAATAGCATTTGACAAAAAAATTTGTATAGTAAATTTGTAGGGAATGCGAGGAAATTATTGCATTTTATTTGTCAAAACTTATTTTGTCAAAAACTAATCATATATGTCTTCAATTTATATATAAAGTTAAATCTTCTTCACAGGGTAGTGTTAACAGTAATTTGTTGATTATCTATCATAAACATAGTGGTATTAGGATAGGAAACTTTTTAAATGAAGATAAAAAGTTGTCATTAAATTCCAGGATACCCTTGACAGATACTTAACAACTGTTGATATCAACATGTGAAGAAATTAAATTCTTATTTTCTACTGGAGCAATATTTTATTAATTTTAGCATATTAAAACATATTTTATCATAAAAATTAATTGAGCAGTTATCAACGAACATACATTCCCGGATGAAATATGTAGTGAATGTCCTATATATATATATATGATTGGTCAAATGAGGGCAGAGTGGTGGAGAACATATCACAGGCACCGATTTAACAAGCTCTGTTTACCCTGGCAACACTCCAAGACACGACACTGTCAATGAGTGTTCTACTGAGTGATGAGAACAATTCACAGGTACAGTTTAAACTAGCTCTGCTTACCTTGGCAACAACTCCACGACACTCTTGATGTGTGTTCTACTGAGCTATGAGAACATATTTTAAAGGTAGAGTTATACTAACTCTGCCTACCATGGCAACACTCCACGACAAGACACTGGATATACCTTACGATGGATTAAGGGAAAATAGTTAGGAATCAACGTGGACGGCGTATATCTTCCATCCCTCAAGGGGACCCGAACTACGTGAGAGGAAGGGGAATCTTGGTGCTGAAACTCTCAGTTATCTTCTTGTTTGTATGTATGTATGTATGTATGTATGTATGTATGTATGTATGTATGTATGTATGTATGTATGTATGTATGTATGTATGTATAATATGTATGTGTGTATGTATGTGTATGTGTGTGTGTGTGGATAGGTTTTTATCTCTGTTATTATTTGGCTGGTACCTCGTAGATGTCCTTCTCAAGTATTTGGATTTTTATAAATTTTTTGTTCAATTTTAGATTGTCTATTATATCTATATCACTGAATGAATAAACGTGGAGGGTGGTTAGATAAAACTATCGTGACGTAAGAAGGTGACGTAAGTATGTTTTTTGGTGGTAAAGGAGGAAATTATGTTGGTGATGAATTTTCTCCTTTTAAAGTAACCTTCATTTACCCTGAAAGGTAGCACGCATACCTAACATTATACGAGTATTTAAGGGCCAAAATGTAGTCCATCAATGTACGACTGCTACCTTTCATGGTAAGCCAAGTGTATCTATTGGCTTATATAGCTTTTTTTACATTTAATATAAGATCTATTAAATAATGTGGAGTTTAATGTGAACGCAAGCTAAGATCAGTTTTTTTTCTGTCCTTAAAACAAAGATGGCATTTAGTCAAGAGCAATTAATAAATAATTACTTCGGTAAAAACGTTCATTTAGTTATCAACACATAGTGATATTAGTAGTCGTTTTATCTGTTATTAGTATGAAGGAATTTAAATATCACTTTTATTTTTATTAAAATAGATAGGTCTAAGTGATTATCATCATAATGGTAGATATTCAAGAATGGTTTAACTAGCCACGTGTAAAAATTAAACTATAAGTATCTACTGATTAACTCTATTTTATTAAATAAATAAAATATTGAATCTTATAAAATTAGTAAGAATATGTATCTCAAGCTTGCCCACCCCCCTCCACCCTCTTCCAGTCCCTTTATCCTTTCTTCCTATAAACAGTTGAAATATCATTCCTAAGGTGTAGCGATGTAGGCCTATAGGATTCTTATAGCTAGGATTGTGTGTATTGTGAATCGTCAGTATATTAAGTAGACCCTCCATCTCCAAATACAAGTAAAAATTAGGTTAATATATGCTGAAACACGCCTTAAATATGGGTTTATGAGTGAGATATAGGCATTCCTTACTTTATATGATTTTTTAAAAGTTTTTTTTATCCATATTCAAAACAAATTTAAAAACTTACAATTATCATTAAGATACAAAATGTAAGTTATATCTCACCTCTATTTTTTTTTAAACCTAATTAAATACTTGTAAATTTTCTACTCAGAACATTAACATAAATATGTCTCTATCAACTATATAATTCATTATACATATAGCTTCCGAAAATACTGAAGTAGAATTTTTTCTTTTTTTTTCTTTAATAACTTCCTTTCATTTAAAATTGTAGGGTTACAACGGAATTTAGTTTACATTAAGCTTTAGCAGCTAAAAAATAAAATAAATTAACATTTGGTAAAATCGTGTCTTTATTTTTTGTGAAGAATATTTTTTTTTTAAATCCCTTCAACCCCCTTTGGGCAATATAAGCTCCAAGCGTAAGTTTTAACCATTACTTATCAAAAAGGTTTCCTAGAAATTATACCTTGGTATATAAATTACATACTTGAACGATGTTTATTTGTTTTTTGGCCACTAAACTTTTCGTGTGCGTGTTGACAGAACTTAATGATTAGTGTACTGACAGGAAGGCGCGGGGGGGAAGAGGGAGGGATGTGTAACAGGTTAATTGAAGATAAATGACACGTCAGTCAGTTATCATCTTCATCCTCATTATAGTATAAGAGTATATTTGAGTTTCAGCAACAAATAATTTATTTTATTTTCTCCTACAGGAAAAAAATGAAAAGAAAAAAAATTACACACTTATATTTCAGGTCGTTAAGGTGGGAGTGTAAGGGAGTTAGAAAAGGGCAGGGATTATAAAGTTTTTATAACAATTCTTTTTTTAGGAAAAATAAATAAAATATTTATCCATTACAAACATAAGAGTTTAATTTTCTTCACATGGTGACCTCAATATTTCTTGAATAACTGTCGAGTGTGCCCTGTAATTTAATGACAACTTTTTCTTTTCATTTAAAAAGTTTCTTATATAACGCCGCCATGCTCATGAAAGATATTCAACAAATGTTGATATCACCACGTGAATAAAGTTAAACTCTGTGTGAACTGGAGAAATATTATATTTATTTTGTCCGGAAAATACTTTTTGCTACAAAAACTGCAAGAACACTGCCCTTAACACGCGTCACCTAAACTCACACCTTAACACGACGAAATTTAAATACTCTTGTTTCATATCTTGTAAAATAATGGGATTTATTTAATTATCGTATTAATAGTATTGTTAAACAAAAGCTGCGTCCAAGGTGTTACTCTCGCATTAGACTGGACTTGCCAGTAACAGGAAGATCTAGGTTCGAATCCCAGTCAAGTGTACCGAGAGAGGATGGTTTTTTCACTACAAGTGATGTTATTATGACCAGAAGGCCTCGGTGGCGTAGTTGGCTAACACGATGGTTTCGTGTTAAGCTAGACTGCCGAGGACGGGGAGATCAAGGTTAAAATCTTGGTCGGGTGAACTGGAGGTGGTTTTCCCTAAACGGTTTTCCACTCTCCTTCCACGCAAATTCTGGTTCACTTCCTCTAAAATTCAACCTCCCCAATTTCTAATCCATTAGCGTGATTAGTACTTAAGCATATAAACCGAACGGGTAGTAAGACGCGGTGCTAAATAAACTGACCTGAAAACGCACGTGGAGTGACCTAATATTTCTTATGTCACTTGCTTTTACACGCCTTAGCTAACTCATTTCTTAAAACTTTTTAGACCTGAGCGTTTTCTTAGCCTTACTTTAACAACTTAGCAGCCATTATTTCACCCTAAGATTTTTTTTAATGCTTAATTTATTTGAGTTAGTTATTTAACGTGCACTTTCTGAACTGACTGATTAAATCAGCACACGAGTATTTCTATGAGCGAGAACGAAAGAGTCCACCAATTTCACCGAGAAAAGTATTTTCACACAACTTCCGGAGTTATTTTATATATCACAATTTACATGAGACTTGACTGCTTTACCTCTCCTTCGAAGGAGGTTGTGCTACGGAATTTTATTGCTAAAAAAAAAAATCCGTCGTCCCCGGTTGGGTTTGAACCCACGAACATCGAGTCTCTGAGGTGAGCACTTTACTCCATTACTCCAAGAACATCAATGTCAATTTATTCCTAATAGGCTGGATAACTTCCTGAGATTCCTCCCACTCATA
>CABEEJ010001613.1:81233-114464 GCA_901482245.1 Timema douglasi
CCCCTCCCCCCCCCCAATTTAACTAACACCCAAGTAGAAATTTAGTATGACCACTCAAAACCGTGTTTCGTATCTTTTCACATCAATAATGATTGTCACTATTTAGTAAGGAAGATTTAAGTCCTATCAGGATCCATTTTAAATCCTAAATATTAAAATTATTTCAGAGCATGAACAATAATATTTTTCACCTTAATAATTGAATATAAGATCTGGGCTACGTAGCACTAACACTGTAGTTATAGCTCCCTCCTAGCTCCCGGTGTATGCCAGTCGATCTCACTGGCACTTACGACGTCCTCTGCCGGTTGCCTATATTTTTAAGGAGCGACATATGGAAGCTCACCCAACACACACACACAAAGCGTGCAGGTGCTAGTACAGCAGATGTAGTACTAGACTAACTTACTTGTTAGGTTGATATACCTGTCTCCAGGTGATTGCTGCTGCAGCTTACGTAGCATTCACACTCCTAATCCTTCTCTCTTAGAATACACATTTTAAATAGTGTACGTTTATGGTCGCACATACCTGATGGTTCCCTTTTATTTTTAGTATAATAATTACTATTCACAGCACTTTCACAAAAGCTCTTAACAAATATAGCTTAAAAATGGCAACCAACGAATTTAATTCATGTGATTGATCATGATGCAAACAAGTTACTTACAATGGTGCACCCATGTAGTTGATAGGAATATTTTATTCAGCTAAATATTTCCAATTACTATAAAATAGTAATAAAATAATATATCATATATGAGTAGCCCATATGCAAAAACCCGTTAAATCCATAATTTGTCGAAATCGAGATATTGGTATCCATGTATACTTTGGCTTTCCTTCTTTTAATTTAACGTGGTTTCATGTTCCAAAACCAACTATAAATGCCTTAAAAATGAAAGAGAAAAGTTGGACCATTGGCAAAACCTGTAGCCTACAGAATCAAAACCTGTTAAAATCATCCTCATGTTTACATTTGCAAAAGCCGTTATAATTGATTAAAACCGCATGGCCACTTTAAGTAAACAAATGCAAAACAAGCTAATTTTTGTTCCGTTGACAGATATTTGATGGACCTATTTTTATTTTATTTTCATTTAAAAATTAATATCAAAACAAAGAAAACACTTATTGCTACGTATGGACCGAAAATCTGTTTCCTAAAGGATCTGTGCAGATTGCATCCGCATTACATCACAGATTGTCTGGTTTAGATCTTGATGGAATCACCACAGTCCGTCTGTTTTCTGACGACTGTGGTGGACAGAATAAAAATATGACTGTTATATACATGCTTTCACAATGGTTGCTTCTAGAGGCTCCCCCACAAGTAAAGGAAGTTGTGATCTGCTTCCCGATCGTGGGCCATTCTTTTATCCCGCCCGATCGGGTATTTGGCAATTTTGAACGACAGTGTAAGGCCAAAAGTGTAATTGTCAATCCTGAGGAATACCTACAAGTTTTTGAAAAGTTTTCAACTGTCCTTCACCTAGGTACAGATTGTAAAGTGAGCGATTGGAAACATGCCTCAGATGAAGTATTGAAAAAGCCAGCTCAGTGGCATTTTCAATTTCAAAAAGCCAAAAAGATTGTTTTTAAACGAAGTAAGACTTGTAAAACTATCCTGGTTCAGGGTGAACCATTTTATAATTTTGAAGTTGGTGAGGCGAAAACGCCGTGCAAACAAGGAAAGACTTTTCAAAACACTCAGCTTATTGAGGTACAAAAAGGAGTTACTTTGAAGCCTGCTAAAATCACAGACGTTAAACGTATTCTTATGCTTCACTTTGGTGAGGAGTGGTATGAAGAACCAAGGCTTCAATTTTACAATAACGTTTTTGCTGAGGAAATAAACCCAGTTCCTTTGATGATAGGAAATTTGGGAGAAGAAGAGATAGATTTTGAATTGACAGAAGATGATGCTCTTGAGGAGGTTCGTTAATTTGGTTTGTGTTGGACTTTTACGCATTTTTTTCTTTCGAGGGTGGACCTTATAACAATGGAAACTAATATTCCTTCATGACCTATATTTTTTCTATGTATTAATAAAGTCTTTTGTTCCAAGAAAAATATTTTTTTATTTAAATTTGTATTCAAAACCCTTATTCCCATGTATATAACAGGTTTTGTACCTTGATTCTAAAAGCAAATGGCTACCAATACAGACTCAAAACATGTTATTTCCACTGTACAGATGAAAAACCTGTTAAATCCAAACTTTAAATTAAAATAATTACTTTTCTATTAGCGTGATATTATACAGCTTTTGTTAGTTAAACAAAATCATTTTTCTTTAATTGTTGCTAAGTTTTCTATAATTTATCATCGCCAGGTTAGTTGTTATAAGTTTTTTGCGATTATCCGAAAATTCTTTCAGGTGGAGTTAACTGGTTTTGTATATGGGCTACTCATATATAAAACTACTAGTATTCTCTCTTTATTTATTAAATACGTCGCCCTTATTAGAAAGTATTTATATATCCACTATATTACACATCATCCATAACATTCCTAAACAAAGAATAGATTATTTTAATTATGTTTAAAATATTGTTTTGGATGGGATAAAAATAAATTATTAACAATAATATGAGAAAACTTAAGTTTACGTATTTTAAATGTAAACTATAGCATGTACTTAAAAAACTTATTATTAATAACAATTACAAGCACAAGTAAAAGTGTTGGCAAACCAAAACTTAAACAAGTGATTTTTAAAACCTACATTCAAATAAAAAGTTATAATCAGAATCTAGAATCGTATGCTACCGGCAGAGCTGTCATGACTACAGTAGCCCCATGGCTTCTTTGGTGCTGACTGACAGCTCACAGATGACAGTTGACAGCTTTAAAAAGTTACCAGACCAAATTACGTATACCTACGCCGAAACAAATGATCTCCAAAAAACATGTGTTTAACAGCTGTCACTTCTGAGAGTCAAAATGTAGGTATATACCTAAATGTTGACTGTAAGAAGTCAGCTGTGAGTTGTCAGTCAGCACCAAAGAAGCCATGGGGCTACTGTACTGATCAGACGTGTCAGGATTATTCGATATCTCTGTGTTTTGAACGAGAGGGTACAACACTTCAAGCACAGTTTGCTTCGAAAAACTGTAACTAAGCTAAAATTACTTATTCCTCTACAAATTTATAGAAACCTGGATATATATCTTTGTAAGATAATTTGGTTATGACTCTTCTGTTTCATTAATAACTTAATTTATTTCGCCAACTTAACGCAACAGCACAGGGAGATATTCCGCCATGTTGGATCGTTGGTAGACCAAGGAATGAGGTCAGACACGTTACCAACCTTGCTTAGTCGGCGTGAAAATACACTAAACTCATAATAATCCGGCTTTCCGTATTAACCGACCCGGTCCACGGTGTTAACAAGTACGTTTTAAATCAAATTGGTACATATCCTCTATAAAACATTCACTGAATTTATAATGTGACACATTTGATGCTCTATTTTAAACTGTTCTTGATTTGTATCTTATGTTCCATTTCCAAAATAAAGTTTTGTATGGTAAAGATTTTAAACATTCCTTTCCTCGTTTAATTTTAACTCTCACCTTGAAATTACTTAAGTCCTTTTTCACTTTGCAATCATAAAATGGGCATGTTATATTAAAACAAAGTTAAAAATAATTTGTGAAAATTAAAATAATGAGGCAAACCCATACTGACAATTATTTACACTGATTTCATACTATCCGGCTTTTCCGTTATTATGCACGGAATGCGGCCACTATGGGATGGATTATCGTGATTCTAGTGTGTATTTATTTATCCTACCGATAGCTATCTGGCATATAAACTCGGTTAATAATAAGCTTAAAATATTAAAGTGGCTGATAACTTTTATCTTGTCGATAACTTTACTTTTTATTCCAAAGTATACGAGTCGCCTTCACAAACCTTAGAAAGATATGACTATGTTTTGTTTACATAATTCCTTGACGACGCCTTCTCTACCGTCCCAACCTCCCCCCCCCCCTCTCTTACCAACCATCTCGTTTTCCTTCCAATACACCTAACGGCTCGTCGTGGTCCCTTGTCTTCCGAGGATCCAAGTCCGAGCTTCTGTTCTCGACCCAAGATAGGTTGTCCTCATCGTAATCAAACATGGCAGGCGCTCTTACCCCATATTCTCGTTTCAAACACTTTTGGTTATTTTCCGAGGAAAGTAAAGTATGTCAAGAAATAGAGAAAGTGATCGACGAACAGCCTCTTTTGGAATTCCTCTCTCCTCCGAACTGCAATGTTATATTCAAAACTACCCACTTCCAGAAGAACAAACGGCTAAGAACGTTCAGAATAGATTTTTTAAGTAGTTTAATTCCTTACCATTATATATATATATAAAGTAGATATGTATACATATAAAAAGTGGGTATATATATATATATAAAGTAGATATGTATACATATAAAAAGTGGGTATATATATATATATATATATATATATATATATAGGCCTACACTTTTATATATATTTATATGTGTGTATATAAGTGGTATACAAAGTGGGTGTATATAACCTGGATACTAATTACTCTAATGAAGTAGGAATGAGGAAGGTTGAATTTAGAGGAAGTGTACACTTATTTGCATGTAACTAAAGTATAAATCCATTTAGGAAATAATCACCATAAATAGACCCAACCCGAATTCGAGTATGCGATCCTCTTAAGACTAGCCTGCCCGAGGACAGGGAGATCGGGGCTCATATCCAGATTTGGCCTATTTATGATGGTTTTCCAAAATGAATTTCCACTCTACTTCCATGCAAATATGGGTACACTCACTTTAAATACAACCCAAACTGGATTTGAGCCTCAAACTCCCCTTCTTCATCAAGCGAGTCTAACACAAGAATGACTCCTTGGACTAAGCTCGAATCCAGGCTGGATCTATTTCTGGTAGTTTTTTAATAGTTTTCCACTCTATCTCCATGTAAATGCGGGTATACTCAGTCTAAATTCAAACTCACTCATCCCTACTCCATTAGAGTAATTAATACACACTATGTGTATAAACCTAAAAAGGTAGAAAGGACGCAGTAGTCAAAAAATATTATAAATATCATTTTCTTTTGTCTTTGTAACAACAAACAGTTTATTTGTTTTGTTTATAACAGCTGCCTCTGTGAACATGCGATCTAAGGCGTCAGGCAAGCTACTTTATTGTCGTTGCGTTAGTATCAAGGTAGTAATCTTTGCCGAATATACTGGGGATTATTATTATTAATATTGTTTATCATCCAGGTTTCTTTATTTCCTTTACACGCTAATATGTTTCTGCCTGCTCTGAATCCTAATCCTTACGTTTTAGATTGAGATATTCAAAAACATGCTAATAGACTTAATACTATATTATATGGTAAAGCAATTATGCATCAGGTTAACCATTAAGCCTATTGTAAGCTCATTTCACTACTCTTTGTATGTAGATTACTAATTACACGGATTTCACGTTAAGCTTTAGGTCGTCAATTTGATCTTACAATCACCCTACCATTACACATTAGCGTAAATGCGTGTAGCCCGAACGGGTAGTAAGACTTGGTGCTAATAATAATAATAATAATAATAATAATAATAATAATATTAACACTAATATTCTAGGGGTGAGAAATGTTGAATTTATAAGGGGTATACAAACAGTTGTGAAGAGGGAGAGTGTTGAACCATTTATAAAATTAACCCCACTTTGTAGACCCTACCGATAACTTTAGCTCATATCTCCTGGTCAATTTCAGTCCGGAGAGATTGAGGTTCGTATCTCGGTCGGGTGTACTGAGAGGTTTTTATTCCAAAATAATTTTCCACACTCCCTCCACACAAATGTGGGTACACTCCCTATAAATGTAACCTTCCTCACCCCTAAAACCATGAGGGTGATTAATACATAAGTGTCTAGTCCGAACGGGTAGTAATACGCGGTGGCAAGAAGAAGAAGAAAATAGAGAAAAAAAAACTGTATTCTATTCCATCGTGACCACAGACGAGGGTTTGATAGATAAAATTGGGTAGTTCTAATAGTTGTTAATATTTCTAATAACGCCTCAGATACAATTTAAATTTAATATACATTCTAAAATTGTGTGCGTATAACGTACAAGCATATTAAGAATTTGTGTCTTCTATCAGTTAGCCTTTGCCATTTAATCACCATCGGTAGATACTTGGGAAAAAAAAAGAATTCTGAAAAAAAGAAACGCACACAAAAACAGAAAGGAAGGTCAAAAGATGTGGTTAGATAAAGGAAATGAGTTGGACTGAGTGAAATATATAAATAAAAAGAAAAGGCTCTTCGTACTACCACGTTAAAAAGTTTACTTTTTCAATTCAGTCTACTAACTTAATTCATGTGTCTAATTTTATTAATAAGCCCATCATATAGTTTTACAATATAAATTATCGTTCCAATTAACTTTATATATGATAATTATATGTGGAGACTTGGTATTAACAAACATATAGTAGTAGACAAATACACTATAAATTAAATAGTAAATATTAACTTCTTCAGTGGCCGCATAGTCTAATGCGTCACTCTCGAAATACACTAGACTGCCGATGAAAAGAAAATAGAGGTTTGAATCCCGGTCAGATTTACTGAGGATGGTTTTTTAATCTCCCTCCACACAATAGCGGGTACACTTACTATAAATTCAACCGGGTCATCTCTAACACATTCATTAGTTTTTTTCAAATGCGTATAACCTGAACGGGTAGTGAGACGTGGTGCTAAAAAAAAAAGCAGGTGGTAGTATTCTTTTGATCGTAGCTGTACCATCAATCCCATTACGAAAAGTTTTGAAAAGCTATCTACCCTAAAGGCTGAGCTATGACCCATTCTACAATAAAAAATAAAGGAGCTGGGTGTGGGGGAGGGGGCGTTTCTGTGCAGGAGTACCCGCAAAAAAAAACACACACACACAACCTTTTAAGAAATACTCGTGAATTAGTGAAATTACTTTCAATATTCTATTGACAAGAAAGAGGGATCTAAAAAAACCCCTCTATTTTGTGGTATTAATTCCATGAATTGTGAATATTGTACCCCCCATCAAAAAAAGCTTGGGACGTTTAAATATTTAAATGTAAGGAAAGTAATTTGAAAGGATATTTGAAAAGTTTAGGGGTTATTGCAATGAATTAAGAAGAACATGGGTGTACAAAATAAGCCTGAACATGTCAGATAATTTACTACTGCCAGGAAAATCTCCATAAGGAGAGTGAACCCAATACTTTTGGCTTAGTAGGCAGACATTATATAACAGAGCTATAGTTTCAGACAATTTGATGATTGATCAAGACAAAGGGTGTATTTTATTGCCTAAGTAATTTTTTTAGGTGTTTAACGTTAAATTTCTTACCCAACTTATTATATCAGAACATGGCCTATTAACTAACTTAAAGCTAGAACAAACACAGCATAGTTATCCTGGCCGCTAATTCAAATATAAACTCACATTTCACGCATGATACATTTTTAGGCCGTATCAGGTATCGAAACAGGAACCCTTAAATCAGTAGAAAGACAAGTTACCGAATGAGGTAAGATAATATATTAACTACAGTTTTTTGAGACACCATTGTTTAGTTAATATATATTTTTATTTACTTTGAGTACATTCCAAGAATAGCTATTTATAACAAAATGTAATATTTTGATGTTTTGGACGTATCTATAAATTAAGTTATGGGTAAGAAAAATTGAGATATTTAAACAAGAGAAAAATCAGGAAATGTTTCGTTGAGATTTTCATTATCATCTGAGGTACTTATTCAATAGAAATCATTAGGCCTACATATTTAAAAAAAAATACAAGTGTACACAACAACTTTACTAGTTTTGAGAATATTTTTAATTCATGAAACAAATAGCCGAAACTATTATTAATGCATTTTAGTGGGGATATTCCCTCTTAGATATCATGTTCTGAGAATTGAAAAATGACACCTGGACACGGGAATCGAACCCGGGACCTTCGGCTTAGTACGCCAATGCTCTTACCACTGAGCTATCCAGGATTCGTCCCGTGCCCATGGTCATTCTTCACTCATAGTTTAAGGCAGAGTCTAAGATGGACGTGCGGAAGTCGTCAGCTTATAAACATGTGATTATATGAGATCACAGCCATCAGACCACGCAGCCATTAGCGACTCGGTAGTTGGCAATTTAGCAGCCATTCGACAATTATATATATATAATTGTACAGGATCTTGTATATATTCATGAAACAAATAGCCGAAACTATTGTTAATGCATTTTAGTGGGGATATTCCCTCTTAGATGTCATATTCTGAAAATTGAAAAATGACACCTGGACACGGGAATCGAACCCGGGACCTTCGGCTTAGTACGCCAATGCTCTTACCACTGAGCTATCCAGGATTCGTCCCGTGCCCATGGTCATTCTTCACTCATAGTTTAAGGCAGAGTCTAAGATGGACGTGCGGAAGTCGTCAGCTTATAAACATGTGATTATATGAGATCACAGCCATCAGACCACNTAGACTCTGCCTTAAACTATGAGTGAAGAATGACCATGGGCACGGGATGAATCCTGGATAGCTCAGTGGTAAGAGCATTGACGTACTAAGCTGAAGGTCCCGGGTTCGATTCCCGTGTCCAGGTGTCATTTTTCAATTCTCAGAATATAATATTTTTAATGTTTTACATACTTTCCCACTAATGTGCCAATGATGACTATCAGTTGCATTAAAAATACATCTATATTAAATATAATGGAGTTAATATTGCTAGAATTAGCTACAGTAGGTATAACCTACCTCATCCAAGGGAATAGAAAAATAATTTTGAATATTTTAGTAAGGTATACATTCCCATTTTTAAAATATAAACTCAGATGGGCCTGTTCTGGCACCTACAAAAATTTCTTGATATGATCTCAAATATTTATATAAGTTATGTGTCCTAGAATTGTACATTTAATAGACACCAGCTTTATATAAAACCCACCTCGATGGTCAAATAGTCTAAGGAGTCACTCTTGACTGCCAATAACGGGGAGATCTGGATTCGATGGATGGTTTTTAGCAAATGGTTTTCCACTTTCCCTTTACGAAAATACTGATACACTTCCTATAAATTCAACCTTCATCTTTAACATACTGGTGACCTGGCGGTCTAGGGGTAAGGTGTCAAGACTTCTGTGCTGGCGGCCGGGGTTCAATCCTTGGTCGCGGCAAAGATTTATCAGATTACCAAATCCTTCCTTCACCTCTGACAAGACATCTTGTGAATGTGGGGAATGCCAGGCCTCCACCGTGGTTCGACCTCCACCGTGGTTCGGATTCCACGTTAAACTGTAGGTCCTTCATTTCATCTCACAATCACCCTACCATTACTTATTAGCGTAAGTACGTATAACGCGAACGGGTAGTAAGACGCGGTGCTAATAATAATAATAAAAATAATAATTTAACATACTATTGCAATTATTGCCATATGTGAATAACCCCAAATGGGTAGTAGGACGAGATGCTAGAAACTTATATAAATATATTTCGAGTGTTGTTTCAAAATTAAGTATGAAACTTTCTGATCCAAAGTTTGTTACCTTTAACCACCGAGCCGCTTTCAACATTGAATCATAGGACGTTGACATAACGATAATAAAATAAATAGTAATAAAAGGCACAAGTTGAATATTAAGGTCTCAAGTTCGACATGATTACAGTGGTGCGTCTTGCGAGAGCCAGGAAATACGGTATAATTACGTTCCATAAACATGTTAGGAGACTCTTGGCTTTATTGATATCGAAAAAACAAATACCTCTCGTCTCGTTTGTTTACTTTTATTGGATTGTCTATCCAACACAGCCCACTTTAATGAGTCTCTTCCGAAACCTTGATACAAGCTTTATAAAATGTGTGCTCTCTAGTAAAAATGTATCGACTCCATTTTGGATATGGTTAAAGTAACAACGAGATGAAAAAAAAATATTCAAAATAAAAACAAGTTTCTTTCTCATTGTCTAGTTAAATAATAAAATAATTTTAAAAAATAACCCTAGCTCAACAAAAAAACCAAAACAAAATTTTATTTTGTTTTGAATTAAGAAATAATGTTTTGATGTTAGCTGTTTTATAAATTTATTTTTTGAACCCGTATAGGTTGGCCACATTTTGTACACTTTTAATGTAAAGAAGAAAAAGGTGAAACGTATAAAAAAAAATTAGACAGGTTGAATCATGTATTTCTCAAAACCTAATTTTAAATTTTCATTCAAATTTCAAATACAATTTCGAATTATTGAATCTTTAAATATTTAAAATTAGACCTAAAATAAGTTGTTTAAGGTTTGGTGCCACTGACAAAACGATATGTTATGTGTCATGTGTATTACGTCATCATAAGCTACCTGTTACTCAAACGACTATACAAGTGTAGCTAATTACTTTTAAGACTTGCTTAAAATTAGAATTTGAAATCTAGGTTTTCATAATTTTTCAATTTAATTTTCCTTTATTATAGTGCCGCGTATAACCCGAATGGGTAGTAAGACGCGGCGTTAAGATTATTATTATTATCACTATCACCACGTCTTACTACCCGCTCGGGTTATACGCACTTACGCTAATGTGTAATGGTAGGGTGATTGTGAGATGAAATGAGGGACCTACAGTTTAACGTGGAATCCGAACCACGGTGGAGGCCTGGTATTTCCCACATTCACAAGTTGTCTTGTCAGAGGTGAAGGAAGGGTTTGGTAATCAGATAAATCTGTGCCGGGACCGAGGATTGAACCCCGGCCGCCAGCCCAGAAGTCTGACACCTTACCCCCTAGACCACCAGGGCACCCAAAAAAATAATAAAGAAATAACTTGAGAGTAGTAAAAGTATAAGTATTTAAAAAGCAAAACAATATGCAAACAAATTAAACAAAATTATGTAAATTTAAATATTCGAGGCAGAGCCGTCACAGGATGAATTAGTTACATGAGGTTTCTTTATATTAATTTCAGAGTTTGGTTTTTATTTTATGATAAAACTCGAATTCGACAAAATATATGGAATTAGTGATGTGGGTACAACGGCCTAGAGGGCTCACCTTGTAAGAATTATTAATATTACTATTTAGCACCGTGTCTTACTAACCGTTCGGGTTATACGCTTTAAGTACTAATTACGCTAATGGATTGGGAATTGAGAAGGTGGAATTAGAGGAAGTGAACCCGAATTTGCGTGGAAGGAGAGTGAAAAATCCTTTAGGAAAAACCACCCCCAGTTCACCCGACCGAGATTCGAACCTCGATCTCCTTCGTCCTCGGCGGTCGAGCTCAACACGACTAGCGCGTTAGCCAACTACGACACCGAGGCGGGTGTAAGAGTTGTTGAGAGAAATAACTGACCTACACGAGGCCCGGTAAAGGACAACTACAAGATCAAGGGTGAATTCACAAGATATTTCACTATTGTAGGGATAAAAAAATTAAAAGGACATCACATTAAAGTCTACTTAAGTAAAGAGTTGGTTGGAGACCTAAGAAGTTTTGATTCCAAATCATAATAAATTGGGTTAATAAATAGTTTATCAAAGTGTGCAGCAACAAATTTTTGTTGAACGTAATAATAATAATAATAATAATAATTGTATTCGAGATAATTTGAGATTTTTACGAATATCGAATTTTTAAACTATAGGTTGAGGATCCCAGTATCGTGTCTCTAATAAATTTGACAGATAATAAAGCTACTAGAATCCAATATTCATTTGAACAACATTATCTAACGGCTAGTAAACTAATACAGCCCAGTATCCCTTTAAATAACATTATATAACAGCTAGTACAGTTACTACAATCCATTAGTCGTTTGGATATAATTATCTAACAGCTAATAAAGCTACTACAGTCCAATATTCATTTTAGTAGTCTTATCTGACAACTAGTAAAGCTACTAGAATCCAATATTAATTTGAATAATATTATCTAACAGCTATTAAAGCTACTTGAGCCCAATATTCATTTGAATAAAATTATTTAATAGCTAGTAAAGCTACTACAGTCCAATTATAAATAAATAACTTTATTTAACAGCTAGTAAGGCTAATACAGTCCAATGTTCATTTAAATAACACTATATGACGGGTAATAAAGCTACTATAGTCTTATTTCAATAGGAATAACCTTATATTACAGTAAGAAAAATGCTAATAATATTAGCATTTTTCTTACTGTAATATAAGGTTATTATAAGGTAGATATATTATATCTACCTTAACGTATTCATAATGTCATCTGAAGCTCTCTCTTTTGATATGTATAGTAAATCCCTAAAATAATTACACAAACTAATAATTATATAGTAAAATTTTTATAATTTTTTGTAATTGGTATATTTCTAAAATCCTCTTCTAACTGAAATCTCACATGTAGTCAGGCGACTGTATTTGCCCGATATCACATGAACAAAGGGAATAGTGGTATAAAAAAAGGGGTGGATTCACTAGAACTGTTTATTTGAGGTTTGGGTGCAAGCCATTTATGTGTGTGTGTGAGAGAGAGAGAGAGAGTGAGGAAATAGTGTAGAGGGAGAGGGAGGGTCAAAGAATAGGGTTCGATATAATGGCGTGACCAGCTCTAACGGAGACATGATCGCGTGACCACCACACGCTGACAGCCGGGCTAGTTAACAGTCTAATGCCCCCACTACTCAATATATTGCCAGCGCAACTACAGTCAGCGCTTGGAACTATCGAATACAGGGGACACTTCGGGACAGCCCGCTATGTTTGATAGGAAACGCGCGTCTTTCTACCGAGTTGAGTGTTCCTGGTTCTATAGGGCATTCATGATAGGAGTGTTGGTAACTGACAGCTAAAAAACATTACCAGAACTACTATTATGTATCCATCCGCCAAAACCTATGATCCATAAGACCATATGTTGAGCTGTTCTCACTTTTTATATTAAAAAAACTTTCACAACAAACACATTTTTTTTTAGCGGTTTTATTTTCCTTTAAAGCCTTTTTACAATATTGAAACATGAACTTAATGAAATAAATGTTTTATGTTTCTTTTTTTATGGTCCATTAAAAGATTCTTTACAAATGAAAGCTTCTCAAAGGCTACCCTTTCTCCATAAATTAAGATGGCGAATTTGACGAAATGAGAGCAGTTAACGACATATATATTCGGTTGTGTTCATGCAAGTGTGTTAAAAAATGTTATATTTCGAAACTATTATTTTTGTTCTTTCTCCAAGCTACAAAAAATAAAAATGAAATACATTTATTCATTATATTATCTATGGAGGCCAGGCCAGCTCTAATATGATACAAGTGTAAATATAGTAGTTTTTAATTTATTATGTAATGTAGGCCTACTACACTATCTCTTGTTACCATAACTAAGAAACAAAAAAAATGTTTTATTAATATATTTTGTTCTTTAAATAAGTTATGAAAAAGACAATTATACATTAATCCTTAGAGAAGTATTATTGATAACACTTTTTATTGATAAAATTGTATTATTAAGAAAATGTTAATCAATTATTTATACATAGGTTAACATTAATGACGAATGCTTGCTAAAAAAAATACATCTTATGCTAGCTGTCAGTACAACCACAAAGTTGGATAGCCTTTACATGTAACTCCATTCACGGTTGGAATTACTCTATGAAAGGTCTTTTTTCCTACCAATATCCTACTAAATAATATATTTCTGGTAGGGAAAAAGGCCTTTTAGAAAACAATTCCTACGGTGAACGGACTTTATGTATATTGTGGGTTTTTTCATCCTCTCTCTTAGCGAATGGGTGAACTCGCTCTAACACAGGGTGTTAAAAAAGATTTCATAACTTTAGGATTTTATAATAGTACTCCTTAAAATTAGCACTAAAGACTCAGGAGACACAGGTTCACAAACCAACTCGTACAGAAATAGAGGAAATCATGTATTTCTTTAGTGAAAATAAATTGGATACAGAATTAAATGTTATTTGGGTTTGTATGGCACAAATCTATTCTTCACTATAAAATTTGTTCTACATGTTTTCCTTGTATTCCTATACAAATTTCACTTCTTATAATCAGATTGATGCGTGCTCTCTGAAAAATCCCAGGTTTCATTCAAATCTTCCGACAACAGATATCAACTCATTATTTAAGTCTAATAAATAAGTAATTGGAGACAAACCCATTAAACTTTAAGTATCCCGATACAAAAAGATCAAATAATTAAGGTCAGGGGACTGGTAGGGATTTAGCCTCGTCGACCTATATATATCTTCTATTAAATGTCTCATTGAGGTAATGTCTAACCGTTAGAGAAAAATTAGGCGGAGCCCCATCATGCATACTCCACCTTCTTTGTCTTTCTATAAGGGGCACATTCTAAAATAAACTGTATAAAACAGTCAGTAGAAAATTATGGTAGATTGCAACATTTAGTCTGTTTGGCCGAACTAGTTGTCCCATTAGTCTGTCTACTAAAACTACCAACCAAACATTTACTGAATATCGCTGTTAGCGTCTTCATTCTAGAATGGTATGAGGATTTTCCTCTGGCCACACATGGTTAGAATGAAAGTTTACAATACCATCTCTAGTAAACTCAGCCTCATCAGTAAAAAGAATGTCAGCACATATCCTGGGTTCAAAGCTAGTTTTCCGATGTGTGTGTTGGTTTGCAAAGCAATGTTTACTATGAATTGTTTTACTCACTTGAATGAATACTCATTATCATCATCATAAATGTTTCCAGCCTGTGGGGAGGTCAGTTTATTAAAATGCCTCCATCTCCCTCTACCCTTCCACCACACTTCCTCCTTTAATTTCTTCCATTCTTCCCCTTCCACTTGCACACCTTCTGCTATATGCCTTTTCCATCTGTTTCTTGTCCTTGCCTGCGGTCTTTTCCCCACATACTTCATTTACGACATTTACTTCAGCATCCTCTCTTTTTATGTCCTCTTTAAATGCCCATACCAACTCAGTCTTGCTTCCTATACTATCTCATGCACTCCCTGTACCCCAAATCTTACCCTGATAACTTCAATCCTAGTCTTGTTCCTCCTCGTGACATCTAACATGCTCTTCACAAACTTCATTTCCATGGCTACCACTTTCCTAGTCTCTCTTACATTCATTGTCTACGTCTCTGCTGCATATGTGATTATAGTTACAAAGTAGACCCAGTACATTACTTCCATACACTTAGGGGACATCTCTTTTCCATAGCGGGTATCTCACACACCCCTATAAAACAACTCTCCCTGCTGTCTTCTTCTCAATAAAACCTTTATACTTCCACCTTTCTCCTCAATCACGCTTCCAATATATTTTACGTCATGTAATTTTTTCAGGTCTGCTTTATCCAACCTTACAGCTTTATTAGGCGTAGCCCTCTTTCTTGTCATTTCCATCACTTCACACTTTGCCATTCTAATGTTGAGTACTACTATTTTACATAAAGGTGACCTACTGGTCTAGGGGTAACGTGTAGAATTTCTGTGCTAGGGATCCATGGTTCAATCCTCGGTTCCGGCACACATTTATCTGATTGCCAAACCCTTCGTCACCTCTTACAAGACGTGTATTAATCAAAACTTGTGAATGTGTGAAATGTCAGGGCTCCACCGTGGTTCGGATCCCACTTTAAACTGTAGGTCCTCCATTTGATCTCACAATCACCCTACCATTACGCATTAGCGTGAGTGCTTATAACCCGAACGGGTAGTAAGACGCGGTGTTAGTTATAATAATGTTGATTATTACAAGATCGTAAAGTTCTGAACTTTTTTTTTTCTTTCTAACAAGCTGTATATACTTATCACACCTATTAATAGTTTAAGATCACTTAATCATTATGCTGAAGGTAATTATTAATTTAGTACAAAGAAAACTGGATCGGACACATCCTTAGGAAGAACTCTTTTCTTCACGTCATAAAAGGCATGGTTGAGGGAAAGAGGAGCTTAGGATGAAGGAGGATTCAAATATTAGATGGCTTGCAGGAAAGAATACAATTCTGGGCGATGAAGGAGGACGCAGAGGACCGGGTGTATTGGCAGTATACAGTAGCCCCATGGCTTCTTTGGTGCCGACTGACAGCTCACAGCTGACGGCTTTGAAAAGTTACCAGACCAACTTATGTATATCTACGCCGAACCATATGATTTGCAAAAAACATGTGTTTAACAGCTTTCACTTCTGGCGGTAAAAATTTCGGTATATACCTAAATTTTGACTGTCAGAGGTCAGCTGTGAGCTGTCAGTCAGCACCAAAGAAGCCATGGGGCTACTGTATATCACTGACAAAAGGAATGCACCTGTCTTAAGACAACTAATAATAATAATCATTATAACGAGAGCATAACTTAAAATCTCTAAGAGATGCATCGGTGAACACATGGTCTAAGCATCAAGCTTCTTTATTCTGACTCACCATATGAGGAGTTCAGGGTTAAAACCCAACCTATGTATACTAAGGGCATTTATATTTTTATAAAAGGTTTATCAACTCTACCTCCACGCAAATGTGGATCCATTTTCTCATGCCCGTCCTACTAGCATTATGCCTAATAAGTAATAACTCAAATTAATAGCAAAATAAGATGAACAAAATAATTTGCTTAGCGCTCTCTTGTACAATCATTTATTTGGTACCCACTTCGGTGGCAGCGTGGTCTAAGGCGTCACTCTCGCAGTATATTCTACTACCGATGACGGGAAGATTGAGGCTAGAATCTTTGTCAGGTGTGCCGGGAATGATTTGTCCAAAATCGATTTACACTCTCCTTCTGCGCAAATGTAAGTACACTTCCTCCCAATATAAAGGTCCTCATCCCAAATACTATTAGCGTAATCATTACATAAGCGTATAACCCAAATGGGTAGTAAGACGCGGTTATTAAAACATACTTCTAGGTCAATATTAATTTCACTGGAGTGTACACGTCATGTGCGTGCCCCCCACCCCAACCCTCCTTAACTCCCATCGCCCCCTGCGGTTTAATACTCTCATAATGCGATCCGCACGCCTTTACATGTTTGGCGGGCGACCGCTAATTAATGATACCGATAATGAGTGTGTACCTCACTTAAAGGTTATCTGCAAATAATCCACCTTGCTTTTTTTCTTTTTACTTTCCCTCACCCTCTCATTCTTTCGCTTATAAGCCTGTGTTGCAATTCATCGAATGAAATTTTTTTTTTTTAATATTATCACCTCAAAAGTGTTGTAATTAATTACTCGTTAAATTAGTAAGAAAGATTAGCTACAGACTTGGCTGCCCAAAGAGGGGGATGGGTGGGGTGTCAAGAGGGCGAATGAGGCATTTTGCCTCAGGCCTCTATTTATAAATGCGCAATCAACTACCAAAATGGTGACCTGGCGGTCTAGGGGTAAGGTGTCAGACTTCTGTACTGGCGGCCGGGGTTCAATCCTCGGTCCCGGCACAGATTTATCTGATTACCAAACCCTTCCTTCACCTCTGACAAGACATCTTGTGAATGTGGGGAACGCCAGGCCTCCACCGTGGTTCGGATTCCACGTTAAACTGTAGGTCCTCCATTTCATCTCGCAATCACCCTACCATTACACATTAGCGTAAGTGCGTATAGCCCGAACGGGTAGTAGGAAGCGGTGCTAATAATAATAATAATAACTACCCAAACATCTCTCATTTATGTGAATCAGTTATTCTGTGGTCACAATACATGTAAGACTAAATTAAATACAATTTTTTTGGTGTATTTTATTTTGCGAATAGTTACCCCCAAGAGATTTTTAATGTACCCTCTATTTAACTTGACGTATTATGCTATAGTCGTATCTTAGAAGCTATGTCATCGTGGAATCAGGCAAAGTAAGATCGCAAATTTTCGTAATTAATGGAAGGAACGTAGTTTAAAATATTATGTTAGTAAAAAATAATGAACTATAGAAATCAAATTGAATTTTGACTTAATAGGGGTCTCTCCAAAATGTAATTGCTGCAGTCCCCCATAATTATCTAAGCAGCCCTATCCACGGTCTTATTTTCATAGGAAATACCTTATATGGTAGCTAAATGTTACTGGATCTTCTTTCATTTATTCTTACGTAAAGTCATGTGATCTGTAGTTAAAATATTTGATAATAATTGTCAATAACCCGCCTCGGTGGCGTAGTTGGCTAACGCGCTTGTCGTGTTGAGCTCGACTGCTGAGGATGGGGAGATCGAGGTTCGAATCAGGGTGAACTGAGGGTGGTTTTTCCTAAATGGTTTTCCACTCTTCCTCCACGCAAATGCGGGTTCACTTCCTCTAATTCAACCTTCCAAATTCCTTATCCATTAGAGTAATTAACGCGTATAACCCGAACGGGTAGTAAGACGTGGTGGTAAATATTATTATTATTATTAATTGTCAATACCTATAAATCAAACTAATCAAGTAGTAATATTTTATCAATTTTGACAAAAACAAATTGAACTAATCATTCAGTAAAACATTCATTGCTCAGGTATCAATGAACATACATTCCCATTGTGAAGTGTGTAGAGCTTAGCCTGCGTATGATTGGTCAAATGGGATCAGAGTGGGGGAGAACATATTACTGGTACAGTTTGAACTAACTCTGCTTACCCTGGAGATATGACACGACACTTGTCAATGAGTGTTCTACTGATTGATGAGACAGGTAGGCACTTTAAACTACAGTAGCTCCATGGCTTCTTTGGTGCTGACTGACAGCTCACAACTGGCAACTGACGGCTTTGAAAAGTTACCAGACCAAATTATGTATCCCTACGCCGAACTATATGATCTGCAAAAACATGTGTTTAACAGCTGTCACTTCTGACAGTCAAAATTTAGGTATATACCTAAATGTTGACTGTCAGAAGTCAGATGTGAGCTGTCAGTCAGCACCAAAGAAGCCATGGGGCTACTGTAACTATGCTTACCTGGATGACACTTTACATGAAACGCTAAGATAAAAATTATCACTTCTGGGTGGTGAGAACTTTTATCACGTATAGTTTGCTAACATCCTCTGTGTCCACCCTTGCAAAGATCCACGTTCCACCACTGAGTCGTCGTCCCTCCTCTTTATACCCAACTTTTCTTTATTTTCTCCTCTCTCTCTGTCTCATACTGATCACTGGCCTGACAATAGCAATTTCCTAGTTGAGCTCCGAACACAACCGATCACAAATGATTTCCTTCCACCACGTTTTGGATTATTCACAGCGAGCTTCAACCCGGACAGTGTTGAGTGACGTCCGCTAACAACTTTCAACGACGCCTGAGAAACATACCCCCACAACCCCACCCCCTCACTCCCTTCCCCCAAAACCTCATCTATTCCCTTCTTCCAAACCTCCGTCTTTAAAAAGAAAACACAATATAAGAATAAACAGAAGAGTTTGAATTAGATTTCTCAATAGTTGTAAAACCAACTTCTCTCTCCCTATAGTCTATACAGGGTGTACAGGCCTTTCCCTAGTCACCTCTACACATACACAATAACCTCATTAATATGGATTAGGTGACCTGGTGGTCTAGGGGTAAGGTGTCGGACTTCTGTGCTGGGGGTCCGGGGTTCAATCCTTGGTCCCGGCACAGATTTATCTGAATGCCAAACCCTTCCTTCACCTCTGACAAGACGTGTATTAATAACAACTTGTGAATGTGTGTAATGCCAGGTCTCCACCGTGGTTCGGATCCCACTTTAAATTGTAGGTCCTCCATATCATATCACAATAACCCTGCCATTACTCATTAGCGTAAGTGCGTATAGCCCGAACGGGTAGTAAGACGTGGTGATGATAGTAATAATATGAGCTAATCGGCCTCTGCGACCACGTGTTCTACCACGATACTCTTGCAGTGGACTAGATTACCAATGAAGGGGAGATCCAAGTTCGAATCTCGGTCGGCTGTACTGTTTTTTTTTCCAAACTAGTTTTCCCTATCCCTACTCTCAAATGTGGGTACACTTCCTCTGAATATAGCCATCCTAAAACCAATAGAACCGAAGTTTTTTCGAACAAGCGAACATTTTGATTGGGTGGTAAATATGGGGATACAGTATCTTCACGAATATTAAATTGCATTTTAATGAATTTAATCAAATTTTCGTTTATTCAATTGATTTATAACACGTTAAATTATATATTGTAATTATTTTTAGTAACATTATAACACATCTTGTCGACAACAACATGTAAATACTAAGCATTTATTATCAGATATCACTGATTCTCCCAATTTTATTTTAACTTTGAGTTTGTTAACCAATAAAATATATTTAATTTAATTTAATTTAATTTGTTCTCCCCTGTTTTTCAAAATGCGAATTCGTAATACGCGGAATTTTGGATAACTGCGGTTTTATCTTACTTTTTTTTACTGTATGCAAAAAAAAGGAGATATTAATTCAGACTTTCTGTAACAAAAATAATAGTTATTGTATCAACAAAACATAATTATACTTGTACAGTTTGGTATACATATGAAGAGCCTATTAAGAAGAAAAAAGAAGTGTATTTCTGGCCAAAATTGATACACACATACTAAATTATTTGTAAAATTTTATGGGTAGTCTATTCATATTAGCTAGCAAAATATACAGCTTTAGGACCTATGTCCACGTGAAAATATATCAAGAGTTAAGAAAAGATTCTTCCTATAATGAAGGGACTGGCTTCATTTAGAGTTTACCTTAAAATGTGTGAAAACACTTTAAAAAATTTAATTCATAAATAACGTGAAGTTTTGTGTACCAAATTCCACTTGGGGTAGTCATGCTATGATTAGATTTATAATAAGTCATTATTTAGCACCACGTCTTACTACCCGTTCTGTTTATACGCTTTAAGTACTAATTACGCTAATGGATTAGTAATTGGGAAGTTTGAATTAGAGGAAGTGAACCCGCACTTGCGTGGAGGGAGAGTGGAAAACCACCCCTAGTTTACCCGACCGAGAATCGAACCTCGATCTCCCCATCCTCAGCAGTCGAACTCAACACGACTAGCTCGTTAGCTCTACGCCACCG
The DNA here is from genome assembly GCA_901482245.1 of Timema douglasi. NCBI lineage: Eukaryota > Metazoa > Arthropoda > Insecta > Phasmatodea > Timematidae > Timema > Timema douglasi. The sequence goes on from CABEEJ010001613.1 coordinate 102,278, forward strand.
AAGAGGGTATATATAATTTTACATTTAACTACTTTACTGAGGATAAATGAGTAAAATAAAGAATATCAAAGTCTACAATATATACAATTAAAGAAAATACTCTATAAAGTAATATTTACTTTTAATATTCACTTCAAATATTTCTTTTAAGTATTTTATTCATGTTTCATATGTTATTGTAAACTTTGATATTCTCCATTTGACTCAATTATCTTCAGTAAAATTGTTAATCGTTTAGATTATCAATTTTCCAATCATTACATTTGATGCTAAGTTTTGTATACAGAATCTCATGTCATTTATAATTTAATTTAAATTTTTTTCTTTCTTTATTAATTAATATTGAATTATTTTAACCAGGACTTTTATAATTAATACAAGTTTAGTAATATATATTTATTTAATATCCTATAAATAATTTTACCCTCTATACTACGGTTCATTACATCTGATATTGTACTATCAATAAGCAAACTACAATTTTAATTTTATGATTTATTCACTTTATACTTGAATTTATTCTCTTAACCTTTAACCGATTATTTTTAGTGACGTTATTAAATAATTTATTTATTATCTATACAACTAGATAACCACACAATTTAAATATTATTTTCTTTTATATATTAGTTGCTTCTTACTCAACGATTAGAATGTTTTCTAAATTGCTAAACTAAATATATCTAATGAAGCAATGGTTTTATTTATTCTGGTCCAAAAAGCTCTTTGCATTAAAAAATTGAGAAAATAACTGTTTTATATCACTTTCTCCTCATTACAACCTTAATTTATTATAAAAAAAAGGTTTATAGTAAGATTTTGGTTAGTAGAAACTTTCTAGAAAATGTAAATATACATTTTTACTGTCAATATTGATCACATTTTAATTTATTATTACCGGTTTCGGTGGCTGCATAGTCTAACGCGCCACTCTGGTGTTAGACTAGACTGTCGATGACGGAGAGTTCAAGCTTCGAATCTCGGCCAGGTGTGCAAAGGGTGGTTTTTACAAAATGATTTTCCACTCTTCAACCCAGAAAATGTGGGTACAGTTCTTCTAAATAACCTTCCCAATCCCTAACGCCATCGGCATGATTATTACTTAAGCGTATAACCTGAAAGGAAAGCTATAGTAGCCCCATGGCTTCTTTGGTGCTGACTGACAGTTCACAGCTGACTTCTGACAGTCAACATTTAGGTATATACCTAAATTTTGACCGTCAGAAGTGACAGCTGCTAAACACATGTTTTTGCAGATCATATGGTTCGGCGTAGGGATACATAATTTGGTCTGGTAACTTTTCAAAGCAGTCGGCTGTCAGCTGTGATCGGTCAGTCAGCACCAAAGAAGCCATGGGGCTACTGAAGACGTAGTTATAAAAATAGCATATGCTTTTATTATTATTATTATTATTATTATTATTATTATTATTATTATTAGCACCGCATCTTACTACCCGTTCGGGTTGTACGCACTTACGCTAATGTGTAATGGTAGGGTGATTGTGAGATGAAATGGAGGACCTACAGTTTAACGTGGAATCCGAACTACAGTGGAGGCCTGGCATTCCCCACATTCACAAGATGGCTCGCCAGAGGTGAAGGAAGGGTTTGGTAATCAGATAAATCTTGCCAGGACCGAGGATTGAACCCCGGCCGCCAGCATAGAAGTCTGACACATTACCCCTAGACCACCAGGTCACACTTTTGTTGTTATTTTATAGGTATTTATAGGTAGTTATATATCTGTTAAAAACTACTGTTTAAGATCACATGAGACGACGTATCAATATATTTAAATTGTTCATGTAGCCTTGGAAGCTGTCGAAAAATGTCCTCTTTTATGAATAGGACTTTAGCTACGTTTCTTTTTACACCTACAGTGTGTACTGTACCTTCTTGAACAACCTGTTGGAGAAAAGTTTATCTGGGAGAATGGAACGTGGGAAGATAGCATGGAAGGTTCTCAGAGGAACTACTTGATGGGCAAACGGATTTGAGAAGAAATAAACTTTTTAAAAGAAACAACAAAATAACCAAGAACAGTCCCGTATTTTCGATTTCCCTAAAGTGGATTGCATTTAAATAGGGTTACTTTTTTTTTAGGTTACTGTCCAAACATTCGTGAAGAAGATGAAAGAAAAAAAGTATTTAAAAAAAACCTCATTTTCAGGTTTCTTTACAATTCATCCTCCACATACTGGTCTCGTATACTAGATATTGTAAGGTTCAGGTGGGAATAAACGTTTATTAAATTTAAATATATATTTTACTTTCTCTCGAACTTTTGTAGAAATAAGTAGACTATTGTGATCATACCCGCCTCGGTGGCGTAGTTGGCTAACGCTCTAGTCGTGTTGAGCCCGACTGCTTAGGACGGGGAGATCGAGGTTCAATTCTCAGTCGGGTGAACTGGGGGTTTGTTTTTCCTAAATTGTTCTTCACTCTCCCTCAACGCAAATGTGGGTTCACTTCCTCTAATTCAACCTTCCTATTCCTAATCAATTAGTGTAATTAGTAGTTAAAGCGTATAACCCGAACGGGTAGTAAGACGCGGTGCGAAATAATAATAATAATATTGTGATCATAACAAAAATAAAATCGAACTTTTGATTTTTGTAAATGTCGACGTTTCAAGACCCCCTTCAAACTAAAAAGTTGTTTTCTTGATGCGGTTTGTCCTTCCGTCTTTGTCTCATAATAGAGCCGGAAACCATTTTACCGATAAGACTAAAACTTGGGTTTTCATAAGTTTTGCATAAGCGTGTTTTGGAATTAAATATCGCACCCTAAAATTTAGGGTAGTTTACTAAAATGCAAAAAGAAACAAAATGCTATTTCTTTAATTTCACTCCTAACCAATTTGTTTAATTTTGTATCTATGCATTGATTAACATTTAAAAGAAATCGGGTTATGATTTCCCATTAAAATTACTTTAAGGGCACTTTATACTAGTGAGACTTTCCAATTTTGGTCATATCTCCGCAACTATTTTAAATACAAAATAATTTATTAATAAAAGTATATTTTTACAAAATCTTTAGTTTGAAATATAAGCCTCTCTTTCTTTATATATATATATATATCCTCGGTCCCGGCACAGATTTATCTGATTACCAAACCCTTCCTTCACCTCTGACAAGAAGTGTATTAATCTTAACTTGTGAATGTGTGGAGTGCCAGGCCTCCACCGTGGTTCGGATTCCACGTTAAACTTTAGGTCCTCCATTTCATCTCACAATCACCATACCATTACACATTAGCGTAAGTGCGTACAGCCCGAATGGGTAGTAAGAAGCGATGCTAATAATAATAACAATATTTCATTTAAAAACTAAACTATACAATATGTTATCTAGTTCAAAAATAATCTTTTATCTACGTTCCCGTTAATAGTTCCTTATAAAGACTCTTTTCTTGCTATAAAAGAAGAGTATATCGTCTTTTAAAAAAAAGTCACTAAAACCAATTTCATATTTTCATACGTCATGTTATGTGATCATAAATGGTTACTTTGATAGATAGTATCACTAATAATATTAATAAAAGAGTCAACTGTTTTAAATATCGACAGCAAAACAAATAGTATGGTGAGCCACAACAACTTTCTCTTGTATCTTAAATTAGAGACATTTACTAAAAACTCGTAATATTTGTGAAACTAAATAATATACACTGTTTCAGAAATATTTTATCCCAGATTATAAATGACATACCTTTATATATACTATAAATTACTTTTTTCAAATACCTTTATATATATATATAGATATATATATATATAGATAGATATATAGTATCATTAATAATATTAATAAAAGAGTCAACACTTTTAAATATCGACAGAAAAACAAATTATTATTGATATCACCGCGTCTTACTACCCGTTCGGGTCACACGCACTTACGCTGATGTGTAATGGTAGGGTGATTGTGAGATGAAATGGAGGACCTACAGTTTAACGTGGAATCTGAACCACGGTGGAGGCCTGACATTCCCCACATTCACAAGATGTCTTGTCAGAGGTGAAGGAAGGGTTTGCTAATCAGATAAATCTGTGCCGGGACAGAGGATTGAACCCCGGAACATCAACACAGAATTCTGACAGCTTACCCATGTCACTTATGAAATAACTAATAAACTGATGGCCATTTTTTTTTTACTGTCATATAAAATTTCGTATGTGGGCCTAGGTCTTTATCCTTAGCATGATGTCAATCATCCCTATTTATTTCCCTCAACCATTATTTTAAAGTGTTTATCTGGTTTAACAAAATCCGTTTCTATTCTTGGCCGTTCTACCAACAATATTTGTCCTACTATTCCATTCTTTTTCGGAAAGAATGTTGTATACCTCCTGGGGGAATACGCTCATCCCAAATTAAGGAGCCCAGCCTCTAGGTGTTTTAAGAATATTTCAGGAAAAAATTACTCTGTAACATAATACTTACACATTGAAAACCTCATTGTTAACTTTTGTACTGTCTCAGGACACTAACAAAGAGCCCACGTCATCGTGTTAAGGTGGGATGTTAATTATCGGAAGTGAAGGATGTTATTTTATGAGTTTTAGTAGGGTTTTTTTCCAAAATAGATCAATTATTTCTCCAGTACAAACATATACAATTTAATTTTCTTCATACGATGATATCAACAGTTGTTGAATATATGTATATTTGTCCTGGAATTTAATGACAATTTTTTATCTTAATTTAAAAAGTTTCTCATCTAATGCCGCTACGTTCATGACGTAGACTATATTCAACAATAATTGTTGATATCAGCATGTAAAGAAAATTAAATTTTATATTGGTACTAGGACCATAAATTTGATTTATTTTGCGAAAAAATAAAAAATTGTTTGCTATGAAAACTCTAAAAAACAGCTTCTATCACGGGCCCTTTCTTCCCACCTTAATACGGTATAGTTGTGATCCTCTTTTGATGTCCCTCACTGTACCCCGGGCGCTGTTAACTGATTTTGATGTCCGCCCCGAGGGTGAATGTAACTTTATAACCAGACCTGCGCTTGTAGTTAGAATCGTGACCGGCTGAAAAACAATGGACCATCAGGTAGACTGATTCTGATACGTCTGATAGATGCGTCTAGTCTTTATGGTTGGGTCAATATTGAGAGAAAGAATCTGAGAGGAGAATTTCATTATTAACAGCATAACCTCCGAATATTTCCTACTCGCCAACATATCCTTATTTCCTTAGGAATTTATACTTTATAAACACTACCCCACACAATAGCCAAACAGTCTAAAGCGTCACTCTCGTGCTAAACTGACCTTCAAATGATCGGGGTTGTAATTTCGGTTGGCTCTACTGGGTGTGGTTTTTTTCTTAAAATTGTTTATCATTCTCCTTCCACGCAAATATGGGTATATTTTCTGTAAAATGCTTCCTTCCTCGTTGCGACCCAACCTTGTATGGCCTAAACAGTTAGTAAGACACTCTGATATAATTTTTTTTGTAAACACTGAGTTATGTAAGCACCAGTGTTGTGTCGTGGATTATTGCCAGTATAATCAGAGCTTATTATTATATTATTATTATTATTATTATTAGCACCACGTCTTACTACCCGTTCGGGTTATACGCACTTACGCTAATGTGTAATGGTAGGGTGATTGTGAGATGAAATGGAGGACCTACAGTTTAACGTGGAATCCGAACCACGGTGGAGGCCTCGATTTTTGAGTCATTTATTTATATGATTCGAATGCAAATTTTAAGCTCTATTCGTTTCAATATCACATCAAGTCCTATCTATCAAGTAAGCCTAGCTATGTGAAATAAATTACTTTAGAATTATTTATAGTTTTCGTTTTGTTGAGTTCCATACCGCTTCGTTTCGAAATGTAGCACCAATTAACTGAAACATGCTGCTATCATAACAATTCATTAACGTGTCCTTTTGAGATGTAAGGATATAAACTGGCAGAGAAACCTTATAGCGCTGGAACATATTGCTTTCACCTGGTTAATTCTCGAAATACATCCATCTGAAATTATAGTTTTTCGTACAATTTGGTGACAAAGTGGTCTAACGCGCTACTCTCGCAGTAGACTAGATTACCAATTACTGTGAGATCAAGGTTCAGTTCCTGGTTGGGGGTGTACCGAGTTTAAAAAAATGCTTTTCCACTCTCCTTCCATGCAAATGCGGGTAAGTTTCCTCTGACTATAGTCTTTTTAATCCCTAAAATCTATAAGCGTATAACCCGAACTGTTATTAAGACTCGTGGAAAAAAACACACACACGCACTATATATATAAACATTTAGTTTGTGAAATTGTTTGGTAAAGAAGATACATCATAGGAAACAATCATTCCTCAAAATACTCTTTAAATCTAAGTAAAACACTTTTAATAGAAACCTTATAAGATATATACTGTGTTTCATGTATACGATGATTAAACATTATTAGACATGATTACCGTTTTTTTTATCCCTTATTCCCGTCCCGGTTAAACTTAAGGTGGGATGGAAGGGGACGCAAGAAACCTCCAGTGCTTTTGCAGTTAATATGGCAACATTTTTTTGCCCAAAATAAGTAAAATATTACTCCGGTACAAACATAGAGTTTAATTTTTTTTTCACATGTTATCAATAGTTCCTGAATATCTGTCATGAAGATGGTGATAATATCTAACAACATTTTTAAATTAAGAGAAAAAGTTGGTCATTAAATTCCAGAATGCCCTCTACAGATATTCAACAACTGGTGATATCACTTCATGAAGAAAATTAAATACTATGTTTGTACTGGGACAATAGGTCTATATTATTTATTTTGGTAAAAAAAATATAAATCCATAAAAACTGCAAAAACAATTGGTTTATTCTCACGTGTCCTTATATCCCACCTTAATTCATTGTAAAAGCTGATGGGACGAGGAAGTAAGATTATAGAACTCAGGGGAAATAAGTTTTTGTTTGGAAGGAAAATGGGGAAAAACATTTAGGAAAAAGCAGCTACACTACACCTAAGCGGGATTCCCGACAGGACCTCTCAAGTCACATGTAAACTAATTTAGATAAACCTGAAATTTAGGCTTTGTGCCCGTTAAAGTGAATAGCTAGTCTAATTCATAAAAATGATCTATATGGATAGTTATGGGAAATCTAATTTTTTAAAGTAAGGTTATTTAGATTACGCATACGTCTGTGGCCGAATGATCTAAGGCGTCACTCACTTGTTAGATTATTTTGCTGTTGATGGGGTGATCAGGGTTAGAAGCGTGGTCAGGTCTACTGGGGGTGGTTTTTCCTAAATGGTTTTCCAATCTCATTTCTCGCAAATGTGGTTAGATAACGTCTAAAATTATTCCTTTCTCATCCCTATCCCATTAGATTAATTATATTTGCTTATAGCCTGGACACGTAGTTAGTCAAGGTGATAAAAATCAAAATTAAGTAATTTATAGGCATATATATATATATATGACAAACATAATCGTTCATCTTCCCCAAAGTATCTAGAGGTATAAATTTTCAACTGAGAATAGCTCAAAACAACGTTTTTGTAACTATCTCGCTTCTGAACTAGACGTTTGATTCACAGGTACAGTTTAAACTAACTCTGCTTACCTTGGCAACACTCCACGACACGACACTGATAATGAGTGTTCTACTGAGTGATGAGATCAATTCACAGGTACAGTTTAAACTAACTCTGCTTACCCTGGCAACACTCCACTACACGACACTGATAATGAGTGTTCTACTGAGTGATGAGATCAATTCACAGGTACAGTTTAAACTAACTCTGCTTACCCTGGTAACACTCCACTACACGACACTGACAATGAGTGTTCTACTGAGGGATGAGAACAATTCACAGGTATAGTTAAAACTAACTCTGCTTACCCTGGCAACACTCCACGACACGACACTGACAACGAGTGTTCTACTGAGTGATGAGAACAATTCACAGGTACAGTTTAAACTAACTCTGCTTACCCTGGTAACACTCCACTACACGACACTGATAATGAGTGTTCTACTGAGTGATGAGATCAATTCACAGGTACAGTTCAAACTAACTCTGCTTACCCTGGTAACACTCCACAGACACGACACTGTCAATGAGTGTTCTACTGAGTGATGAGATCAATTCACAGGTACAGTTTAAACTAACTCTGCCAACCCTGGCAACACTTCACGAAACGACAGGACATGTAGTGCACACAGAATTAACTAGAATGTAGCTTTTAAGATGGAGGCCATAGTGTAACTTATCAAGGTAAAACTGATATGCTACATTTCATGGTAAATTAAGTGTGAAATTTATATCATTATATTAATTCTTGCGAGTGGGATTTTGAAACGTTCGGTATGAAAAATCCCTTGTTTCTGTGTATTTCCCAAATAATGCTTACGCACGCCGTCTTTTGTTTGTGTATACCTGAAATTACCCGCCCATTTCCACCCTTATACTGCAAGTTGTTCAATTAGACCGCTAAACATAGTATCCATTCAAAAGTCTCGGGTATGGCATTCTGATGATGGGCAAGTTGGCCCTTATTAACCTCTTGATTGGATTATTTTCTCATTAGCCAAAGTGTATGAAAAAACATTATATATATATAGCTACATAAAGAAAATATCAAACAACATTGGGGGTAGTTATAAAACTAATGTCCTCTCTTAATAGATTCAATTTGAATAAGGAATGTTTTTAGTACTTAACTCTTCTGTATCTTCGCTCCTTTTAACTTTCTATCATTTACCTGTCCTTCCTTTTTGGTGTTCGTTTGTGTCTAACTAAATCTCATTTATGAAACGTGTCAGTTCGGATGAGAAAGAAAACCGTTTTAAGGTTGGGGTGTGGGGATAAAAGGGGGTGGCGGGAAATAAAAGGAAAAAGGTCCATCTGCAAGCGATCTAAGAAATGCCTTGGCAATTAAATATAAGACTTGTCGACTTTTACGTAATTACAACGATGCGTATCATTAGGGAAGTCCACCTCACTAGTCGCTTAATTGAAGGGAAGAGACAAACCAGTGGATTCGAGTTTTTACCGTCAAAAAAAACACAGGAAGCATCCGTTTATAAGTCTGGTTCCATGTCGGAGTTCATTTGTTCTTGGATTCATTTTAAGGGAGTAAGTCAAATTAAGGGCGCCAACTTTGGGTAGAAAAAAGTTATTCTCATTATTCGGAGTTTCTTAACGACTTTGCCTACTTGAGAATTTCAAAGACTTTTTTTTAGCACATCTTATCAACCATTTGGTATATACCCTTATGTAATGAGTGTACTAGTGTTTTTAGGAATCAAGAAAGTGATATTTAAAGGAAGTATACCCACATATGTATGTATGGATATTGTAAAACAATTTAGGAAGAACCACCTTCATCACATCCGACTGAGATTGGAACCTCGATCTTTCCGTCATCTTCCGTTTAGTCTACTGTGAGCATGCCGCCTTATACCATTGGACCACCAAATTGAGTAATAATAATAGCACAGTAAAATGCTATAAATGTTCACAAAAAATGTATATTACTAGTATTTAGGCCTGTCTATGACAAGCTGATATCAATGTTACCCAACCATAGAGAACCAAATCTTTAATTTGTTTGTGACCCGCTTCGGTGGCCACCTGGTTTAACGCGCTACTCTTGCAGTAGACTAGACTGCCAATGATGGGGAGATCAAACTTCGAATCTCATTAGGGCGTAGTGAGTTGTTTTTATTCAAAAGGATTTACCATCGTCCCTCCACGCAAATGTTGGCAAACTTTTTATGAATATAACAATTCCTAATCCCTAAGATCAGTAACATAATTAGTACATAGGTGTATAGCCTTAACTCGTAGTAAGACGCAGTGCTGAAATAAAAACGTTCCTAAGTCTCGTGTGTATTATTTTCTAATGAAGTCACAAAGGCAATAGCAAAAAGGACATAATCATTAATGTTTGGCTATTTTTGGATCCTTTCTTAAAAGATGGGAACATTTTGTGATTATATTATTATTATTGCTATTAGCACCACGTCTTACTACCCGTTCGGTTTATACGCACTTACGCTAATGTGTAATGGTAGGGTGATTGTGAGATGAAATGGAGGACCTACAGCTTAACGTGGGATCCGAACCATGGTGGAGGCCTGGCATTCCCCACATTCACAAGATGTCTTGTCAGAGGTGAAGGAAGGGTTTGGTAATCAGATAAATCTATGCCGGGACCGAGGATTGAACCCCGGCCGCCAACACTGAAGTCTGACACCTTACCCCTAGACCGCCAGGTCACCTTGTGATTATAGATGGGCTAGATACTTATGTTGCTCATCGGAAAAAGTTTGCAGATTTAAACTGTCGTAAACATGGACAGATATGGTGTTATAGCAAGTGCACGTCTCATTTGGTGATCTGATCTTCAAGAATGTGATTGCTGCTCAAGATATGAATGTAAGGGTCCAACACTGGCCTGACGAATCTTAGGACACCAATAAAGAAGTCATTTTGAGGCTTGTAATTTGTACACACCGACAATATATAGTTGAATTTGTTCAAGTGGTCTCCTAAAACGTAGTAACCACTCCTAAAATCATCTACAAGGTAATCAGACCAAGAGATTATTCCTTCAGACACTCATTTACGAGTATTTTTGAGAATTTATAACAAATGTATTTGTAAAGAAATAAGCCATTTCTTTCGAGTCTGCTAAGAGTCAAACCGAAATACGGTCATCCGGTCGGTCTCACTTTCTTTCATGCAAACAAATGACGTATCGTTTTGTATGTAGCCTGCCTTCAAAGAAGCATCCATATATGCTTCAATAAATCTCTTCGGATTTATCCTGAATTCATACATGACATCTACTGTATTTATAATCAAAAACATTTAGAAACATAACGAAAATTCATGAATATTTATCTTAGCCAAATGTCAAAAAATAAATTTGCTAGAATAATTTTTTTACTACTCAATGTGAATACAAACCAACCAAATCAACTCTGAAATTAGGTGATCGTTTATATTTCCTGTAATTTATATTTGGATTTCAATTTGAAATAACTCACTTTAGTGGCTGCGTGGTCTGAGATGTCATCCTCCCAATAAACTGGTTCTCAGAGCTTTTGAAATAAAAATAGCATGATTACAAATTAAAATTATAAAATAAATAACGTTTTTATTTTTCGTATTTTTTTATTATTGATCAATTTTCAAGTTTAAACAATTTGCTCTTCTTATGAATAGATCCTTTACAATTTCACCAAATTACATCTTTCTATATCATTGAAATTGAACAGTACTAAAAATTCTTTGGACAGATATACAAACATATATTATACATTTCTGAAAATTGAAAAATGACACCTTGACATTTTTCAGTTTTCAGAAGTGATATCTATATGGAGAATCCTTCTCTAAAAGCACAATAATAGCTTTGGTTATTTGATTATTATTACTATTATTAGCACCGCGTCTTACTACCCGTTCGGGTTATACGCACTTACGCTAATGTGTAATGGTAGGGTGATTGTGAGATGAAATGGAGGACCTACAGTCTAACGTGGAATCTGAACCATGGTGGAGGCCTGGCACTCCACACGTTCACAAGTTGTGATTAATACGAGTAATTAAAATATGGCCAATTTTTATAATATTTAATTTTTAGTTTTTTCAATCACAAACATGATATGGTAAATAAATAAACAATATATTTTTATTGTGAGTTTGGATGCACAAAAAATAATTTAAATTGTAAGTTTCGTTTAAATTGGGATGAAGGGAACATGAGTTAGGGGCAGTGTGTTTCAAATTTTATAGGAAAAATGTAGTTGGGTCAAAACACTTAAAATATTTCTTCAATATATGTACACCTCTTCAAGAGATATTCAGGAATCGTTTATATAAACGTGAGAATATGATTAAACATTAATATTTTTATATATAATATATATATATTTTTAAAGTTTAATTTCCTGGAATTTAATGACAGCTTTTTCTATTAATTTAATAAGTTTGTTAGATTATGCTACCATGCTCATGACAGATATTCAACAAATGTTGATACCATCGTGTGAATAAGATTAAAATCTTATGTTTCTACTGAAGCAATGTTTAATTTATTCTAACGCACTAGTCGTGTTGAGCTCTACTGCTGAGGACGGGGAGATCAAGTTTCGAATCTCGGTCGAGTGAACTGGGGGGGGGGGGGGCCCTAAA
>CABEEJ010001613.1:117118-143654 GCA_901482245.1 Timema douglasi
CCCCCCCCCCCCCTCTCCGTTATACACACACACACACACACACGTACACATAACCTCCGAAATTATTCAAATATTGGATACTTCTTTTTCCTTGTCCAAATAACGGGTCCTGTTCAAACCATCCCAGACAAGATTTTTTCCTTTATTATCAATCTCTCTCTCTCTCTTTCTTTCTTATATATATGACTTCCTCTATCTCCTTTCAGACTTCCTTTATCAGCTGTACAGTAGTTTTCATCCAACAAAACCGATAATTTAATAAATGAATCCAATATAGAGGAAAATTTTCAGGGTCAGAGGGGTTGGAGGGGTAGGGAGATGGCTGCCCAAAAATACTGCAGATAGAATTAGAATATCATCTTGTAGCACATGGGACTTTTACACACACACACACACACACACACATATATATGACCTTCTGGATGAATTTGGTGCTAAGGGCTGTAAAGGCGGCGTCAGGAATTCCTGAATCTGGTTTATCCCTCGAAATAGAACGTGTGTCGGTATATGAAAGTTACGTACGTGAGTTATTTAGCGTGCAATTTATGAACTGACAGATTATAATAGCACACAAGCATTTCTATGAGCGAGAGTGAAAGGACCTACCAAATTTGCAAGGAAAGGTAATTTCACATTATCTTCCAGTGTTTTTTTTAACATACCACAATTGACTGGAGACCTACGACGGGTTTATTTCCCCTTCGAAGGAAGTTGTGATATGGATTATTATCGCTTAGGAAAAAATTCATTGACCTTGGCTAGGCTTGAACTCATGAACATTGTGCCCTGAGGTGAGCACTTTACCACGAGAACACTCCGATTGGCATGCTCGAATACAAATATAAGTTGGGCATACAGTGCATTCGCTTCTGAACCAGGATACTATTTCATTTAAATCTTATAGATTAAAGGATATTTGGATTATTAATATCGAATATGTTGGTAGTAAATCTATTAACGATTACGATATTAGGCTCAGTGAAATCTCAGTGTTAAGAGTATTGACACCCAAAGCTAAAGGTATCCGAGTTCGACTCTCATGTTTATGTTCTCATTTCTCACTTGCTCTAAATTTGAACACAAACAGTTGGCAGTTGTTAATATATTTAAAATTTTAATCAACGATATTGAGGGCTTAGTCTATTTAATTAAAATAATCCATTAATAGCAGTGACTATCAAAACAGCAGTTAAACTTTCTAGCCTCAGAAAGGATAAGTTTTTTTTAAATAAATGATCTGTTATTTCTCTAGATAAATTATGGTAGATCATGTTTAGAAGGAATTAAATGTAACCTCTTACCAGTACAACCATTTAGGGGTCAAACCCAAACCACCAGGTCAGAGCCCACCACAATATCCTCGTGTCTAATGACCCTTCCATTTTGTGCAATCGGAGTAAATGTTTGAGAATAAACATTGATAGTATGATCTCTAGATTGTGTGTACATAACAACTGACTGTGTATCCGCGATAAACTAAAAGGGGGGAAGGGGAAGGTAAGGGTTTCAGGACAACGCCCACTGATGTTCAAATGTTCAAACAACCTTAATTACCTTATTGCAAGGTTCATTTCATACACTGTGAAAAAAACCTCACTTTTGTGAGTGTAGGGGGCTGGGGTTCGGAATTACGGGGCGGGGTGTTTTGGAGAATCATTACGTGCTCTTTAAACGAAATCGAAATATTATTTTTAATTTCATAATAATTAATTCAAGAGTCAGGAAAGATCAATAGTTTCCTTTGTTGATGTGTGCTCACACAAAAAAATAACTAGAACTTTCCAGAATGTGTATTTGTAATAAGCTTAGTAATTATTAAAATATATCAAGATTAATTAGTATTGTACTTCTGGGCTACATCATTATTGCTCAGTAGTGGAAAGATTAGCCAGTACTAATATCAAGGAGATGACCGATTGTACTATTAATAGTACATCCTTTCAGTGGAGGCCCCGATGCCCCGATGAGATGAGATGTGGTTGATAGTGAGTACGAGGATGATAGTGAGTACAATGGTGATACTGAGTACGATGGTGATACTGAGTACGATGGTGATACTGAGTACGATGGTGATACTGAGTACGATGGTGATACTGAGTACGAGGGTGATACTGAGTACGAGGGTTATACTGAGTACGAGGGTGTGGAACAAGTTAACTTACGAGTTAGCTTAACTAACCAAACCCTGGTGATTGTTGGGGTGGTTCTCCTTTCGGGAAAAGTATCCAAGGTACCAGCCAGGAATTGAACCTGAGACCAATAGTCTCGTAGGCAGGTGCACTGAGCACTACATCATGAGACTGGTTAACAAAACTGATTATTTTAACTATGGCTATTAGGTGTTCTGTATTTCGACAGATCTACATGGAATCGCCCATCATGTCCTATCAGTTTTATATCCTGATACTTAATCTTTGTTTGAGGTAATCCATCTATCGAATTTGTGGTCTTTCTGGTCCCCCTCCGCCCTTCCACCTTGCCTTTGTAACAACTTACGTTGTAACAACACTTACCAACTGGGACAGCCAACTGGGACAGCCAACTGGGTCAACACGCGGCACTAACTTGACCAGCGACCTCCGCTCTCGCCAAACATAACAAGCCGACTGAAAAAGGTGTCTGCGCCTCGCCAGCCGGAAATGAGGCTCGGCCACGTGTTCGGCCAGCAGAGAAAATGGGAAGAAGAGTTCCGCTTCCGCTTGGAGAACTCTCTAGGTCCGTCCCGAACTTCTCCTCCCCCCTTGTTTGGAATGTTCTCCAACCTTCCCTTCCTTCGATCCGCCCCCCCTTTCTGAGAATTATAGTTTGTATAAATACGTGTGGTACCGGGATCTCAGGTCACTGACTACCCCACCGGCTTGAGGATAAGAGGTGAGGGCAGCGACAGGGTTTCGGGGGAATATTATTATTCTACAAAATTACTATTTCGGCGCCATGGGGGGAATTCTTCTAAATTACAGTTTTGGACTTTGTTATTTAATCATCATTATTTAATATTTGACTATGCTACGCGCTTATCGCGGCTGCAAGCTAGACCGTCGCTTTCGCCACCACTTATATTCAGGGCATAAGCCCCATTTATTTGTAATTCTTATGTTTGCCAATATTAGGTTTTACCCTGGCTTCGAAACCAGGCTAATGTTATTGTCAAATAGAATTGATAGGTTTATATTACTTTGTGGCCGTGTGTCATTGCTATGACGTCACGATTGCTACGAGCGCCAGTATGGAAGTTATATTTATATTAGGGTGGATAACTATAACGTTAAAGTAACCAGTTTAGGGACTAATCATTTTAGCGAAATAACCAAGGAACTATAAACCATAGACCATTTCACTGAGATCCCGGACCGAAACTTTTGATGAAGTTTATTATGTAACGTAAGGTTTATTATGTAACGTAACTTGTTTTGAGGAGGTAACATTTGTTTTCCTTGTAAAGTATTGATTCCGGAGTTGGACGGAAAAGCGCGCTTCACGCGGTGTTGAATGTTTTCACCACATTGTTGTTGTTTTTTGACCAAATAAAATTGTTATGTTCAACCAAGTAAATCTTTACCTAATTTACTGCCTCTCTCACCTTATAGAGATTAAGGGGGGGGTTGCACCTTATATGACGTCATTCAATAAACAATTTATTCTCATAATATGACACATTCGGTTGCCTTTTCATCGTATAATCACTTATTATAAAGATTATAATTAAGGAGATACAATATTATCAAAACACTTTTATTTGTACTGTACTGGGAATGGTAAGCTATTTACCAAGCTAACAACGAGTTTTGACCCGCTTTGGTGACCACATGATCTCACGCGCTACTCTCACAGTAGACTAGACTGGAAATGACGGGTAGCTTGAGGTTCGAATCTCGGTATAGTGTACCGAGGTTTTTTTTCCAAAATGGTTCCCCACTTTCTATTCACTCAAATGTGTATACATTTCCTCTAAACAAAACCTTCCTAATTCCTCAAACCATTTGCGTAGTTAGGGCATAAGTGTATATCCTGAACTGGTAGTAAGAAACGTCCCTAAAATAAATAATTTTATATTAGTAGAGAGCCAGCTACAGCTATATATGGACCAGATAATATTAAAACGAGATTGTATTGTCTTAAAATTGATAAAATGGCCAAAACTATTGACCTTTACGAAAAATTTACTTTAACTAACTACAGAAATAATTTAGATTGTAGCTTAAATAATTCCTGTATGAAACAAACGGGTCTATCAAGAGGTTAAATCCATTTACTCTCACCACTGTTTAAATGTTTTAAAACATGGATATATTAAAAGTAAAAAAATAAAAGTGTTGTCTGTTAAGGTGGGGCAGAAGGGAGTTGCGAGGAGTTTTACAGTTCTTAGAGCACTACATTTTTGTTGGCCAAAATAGATCAACTATTTCTCCAATAGCCACATAGAGCTTAGTTTACTGCATATGCTAATATCAACCGATCTGGAATATCTGTCAAGAGTGTCCTGGAATTTTGACTAAACTTTTTAAATAAAGAGAGAAAGTTTTGACAAAATTACAGGACACCCCTGACAGATATTCAAGATCTGTGTATATGAGCATGTAAAGAAAACTAAACTCTATGTGGCTATTGGAGAAATATTTGATATATTTTGGCCAACCAGTTTAAATTTTATAAAAACTGTAAAAATTACTTGTGTTCCTTTCGGCCGCACTTTTAAGGAAGGGTTGACCCTCTTCCTTCCACTTGAACACGCCACTGGGAACAACCTTAAAACCTACAGTAGCCCCATGGCTTCTTTGGTGCTGACTGACAGCTCAGAGCTGAGTTCTGACAGTCAACATTTAGGTATATACCGACATTTTGATGGTCAGAAGTGACAGCTTCTAAACACATGTTTTTGCAGATTATATGGTTCAGCGTAGGGATACATAATTTGGCCATGTAACTTTTCAAATCTGTCAGTCAGCACCAAAGAAGCCATGGGGCTACTGTAGCTCGCATCTCTACTCTTAAAAAAGAACGTGGTCTTTAAGATTAGGGGAGGGGTGGGTGGAACTTTCCCTCCCCCCCTTCCCTCCTCCTTTCTTGACTTTTAAAGCACCTGATACCTCGCTTGTAGTACCTTTTTTTTTTTAGTAGTGCGCACATGTTTACATAAAAAAGGAAGATAAAACTACAAGTTGTTCTAAACGGTACATTCATATTTTTGTTTCATAAATGTTACATTTTAGATTGTAGAGGAAAAAAGCTTATAACTTTTTTTTATATAGTCCGATGGTTAGACAGCTTCTGCGCCCCCTCCTCCTACCCCCTCACTTCTGCCCCCTTTACCACACTTGATAGTATTCAGCTATAGAAACTAGATACAATTGGAATTATATATCCCATGGATTTGTTTTTTGAATTAATTTCTTCAACGTTTGGTATTCAATTTATGAAAATAAATCTCTGCGAACAACTTCGTAATAAGAATTAATTTAAAATCACGTACATTATAACCTCCTTAGACCCAGCAGTCCAAATAACAACAATAATAATAATAATCATCCAAACTCATTTTTCGGAAAACGGTGAAAAATGTTAAGCAAATGAAATGTAATGTATTGTTTAACAAGCTAAAAGTTAAAAGTGAATTTTAAGAAACAGTGATATCTGGTAATAAATGCTTAGTATTTACATGTTGTAGTCTACAAAATGTGTTTTTCGATAACTAAAAATAATTACAGTATATACACGGTAACATGTTATACACCAGTCAAATAAATGAAAATTTCACTAAACCCATTCAACTGTAATTTAAAATTCGTGAAAATACTGTATCCCTGTTTTTTCCGGATTAATCCGAATGTTCGTTAATCCCAGAAAGCTTCAGTTCCTACTAGTTCGGATTAAAAGGTTCTAATGTACTTCAATATTGGCGTCATTTAGCTTCAAGCGATGGCCAAAACTTTGTAAAATACTTTGGTTCACACCCCGGTGTCAACCGATGGGATATCAAGGAGATTTATATTTCACCAGTGTAGCTCCCAGCCGATAATAGCCCCCAGGTAAAAACAGTGGTAGTATACTTGTTATTTAAGTAGGCTCTGGGTTCAAAATATACTTGAATAATATAAGTTGCCACCAGAGATGAAAATTTTCTAGTACATTATGAATTGGGATAATTTTCCGCTGTGGCCCTTAAGTACAATCATTATTTATCTACATATTCATGGAAACCATTTTATATAATAATAATTATTATTATTTAGCACCGCGTCTTACTACTCGTTCGGGTTATACGCTTTAAGTACTAATTACGCTAATTGATTAGGAATTGGGAAGGTTAAATTAGAAGAAGTGAACCCACATTTGCGTGGAGGGCGAGTGGAAAACCATTTAGGAAAAACCAACCCCAGTTCACCCGACCGAGATTGGAACCTCGATCTCCCCATCCACAGCAGTCGACACGACTAAGGCGTTAGCCAAACTACGCCACCGAGGCGAGTGAGATATAATGAAATGACTAATTAAATTACTATGTAACGGTAAATAAAATGTGTATCTTTGGTTAAAAATAATAACACAATCCTTAATAAAGAGGTTTGGTGCAACAAATGGTTAGATAGCTGTGGGAGGGGTAATTTTAAAGTTCTAATCATGGTGTTAAAGGGAAACATGAGACGTAATTACATACCAAAAGCTCAAAATCTATGGAAATTTGAGAGGTCTTTGACGAGTAAACCTTTTAACTATAAGGTCTAGTGAGGCCTCACTTTATAAAACCTTTTCTCAATAAACCTTTTTGAATACTTTTTAGTACATTAATCTGCAGCCAACATTGAATTGATCTAATAATATTGATAAAAATGTCATTTTTAAAACTTACTCGATTCATATTTAACCATTAATGGACAAAATATATGCAATCATATTTTTCAAATAATGTATACAATCGTGCATAGCGTGTAAACAGAATCAGGGATTTTATTTTTTTAAGCACCGCGTCTGACCACGTGTTCAGGTTATACCCTTATGTACTAATTACGCTAGTGGTTTTAGGGATGAGGAAGGCTATATTTAGAAGAAGTGTACTCACATTTGCGTGGAGGGAGACTGGAAACCCATTTTGGAGAAAAACTAATTAAACCTAACAGAGATTCAAACCTCGATCCTCCCAAAGGTCTACTGTGTGAATAAACTTGTATCTATCAAAAGTGGCAGCTGAAGATTACATGACTAGACGTATGGATACATAAAAGTAGATCTAGTAAACATTATATGTCATATAAGGCTCTTCATAGGAAAATTAGACTCTACATAGCCCTGTGTGCCATGAGACATAATTGCATGGTTTACGAACCTAGGCGGGGATTTTAGTCTTTTTTTTTTACAACCTTGTTATATCTCATAAACAAACCTCCTCCTGGTTAAACATTCCCACCCAAATTTGAAGTTAGGTAACACGGCTACAAGGATGTTTATTTTGTCAATTCGCCCAAACATTCATTTGTTGGCACAATATGCATCACAGTTGACGGAGTGTACTTTTTCTTATTTAATAAAGCAATAAAATTAATAGTTTAAACCTATCGTTTCCATCATAACATTTCTTAAATCGTACTAGAAACAATTTACGTCAACAAAATCACCTCGTGTGGGAATCGAATACTAATTCATAAACCATAAATACCCGCTTCAGGGACCAAACGGTCAAAGGCGTCACTCTCGTGTTAGACTGACCTTTTGATGACAGAGAGATCAGAGTTAGAATCCCAGTTGGAAAGTTTTTATTATTATTTTATGTTATTTTTAGAACCGCGTTTTATTACCTGTTCGGGTTATATTATAATGATTTTAGGGATAAAAAAAGGTTATATTTAGATGGCGCGTACCCTCATTTGCGTGTAGGAAGAGTGGAAAATCATTTTGGAAAAAAAACCCTCAGAATATCCGACCGAGATTCTAACATAGATCTCCCCATAATCGGCAGTCTAGTACACAGCGAAAGTAGCGCGTATTGACCACGCAGCCACCGGAGTGGGTATTCGGGTCTATTGAGAGTGCATTTTCAAAAAATGGGTTTCCACTATCCCGCCACGCAAATATGGGTACACTTCATCTGAATTCTACTTTCTTAATCCCTAAAACATTAGAGTAGTGATAATATGAGTATAGCCCACAAAGGTGATAATTTTTTTCTTATATTATATAAAAGCTAAAAATGTTTTTTTATATCGCTTGACACAACTATTTTAGTCGAACACTAGATTCTTCCCGAACTCTTTGAAGAGGCAACCACAGGAAGAACGCAAAACAAAGAATATATACTCTGGTTTGTTGTGAAATGGGAGAGCGTGTGGGTTTGAGGGGTTTTTCGGGGGTGTTTATTCCCCCCTTCTCCCCCCCCCCTTTTTCCCTCTAACAAGACAAGATGGTACATAGCTTTGGGCACGGGGCGCACGGAAGAATAGTGTAGCGTGCTACATTGGAGGGGTACGGGGGAGGTAAAGGGAAGGGACTCACCACACAACACAAATTATTATCATCATCATCATCATCGGGAGGCCTCCGAGAAGAGAAGAGTTATGAGAGAAAGAGATACACGTTCTTTCTCTCTGTCTCTCTCTCACACACTCTCTCGTCACCACTTTGCGAGCCTTTGGGTGCGTCCGGGATAACTATTATTTGTTTGAGAGGAGGAAGCGCTCAGGAAACTGGACACCAGCTCGGTGCAACAGTGACATAAGGGACCACAAGAGAACCTTTTATACGCCCCGAGCGAGATACTTCGGTTGTTTATTTTTCCCCGTGACCAAGAAGGTAGGATTTGGAGGGGTAGGGAAGAAGAAATGTAGAGGGAAGAGTGATAAGGACTATAAAAAAAAGGTCAATGTACCTAACTCACTATATCATACTAACCATTCATCCACGAAATATCTCTATAGTGTTGGACTGGCATGCTAATGATGGAGATGTCGTGGGGGTTTATATCCTGGTCGGATGTAATGAGGGTGGTTTTTTAACAAAATAGTTTTCCACTCTTGCTCCACGCAAATTTGGTTACACTTCCTCTAAATTTAACCTTCCTCCCACATACAAACTTAACAGCTAGTAAGACATGGTGATAAAACAAAAAAGTGATAATACGGACTTAATACATCCACGATTTTCAAAATAAGTTTATACAATTTGATCCCGAATGAGTATACATAAGATTCGAATTCCTTTTTAGTTTTCCACTCTACGCCCATGGAAATTTGGTAACATTTCCTCTAAAATTCTACGTTCCTCACTCTTACCACACTTCGCTATATGGATATTACATTAACAGGTACAGAGACTTGGTAAGAGAGAAAAAAATGAGTAAATGTTGGTACGTATTTAAAAAAATATACAATATTAACACAAAAATTAATAATTTAGAATGTAGAATGTGGAAACAGAGAGAATGGATAAGAAGAGAAAAAAACACAAAAAGAGAGGGAAAACTTGTTTGTTTAATGCACCGATTTATAAGTTTCCTATAGCACCAATTTGCATGGGACATGAATACAAATAAAACATACAAAAAAAGTATAAAGGGCATAAAAAGAAAGAAAAGTAGAAATCAAAAAAGTAAGTGAGAAAGAGTGAGCTAAGTAGAGTGAGTGAGGAACAAAGCTAGAGAAAGAGAGAGTATAAAGAAAGATGAGAAACTTGAAGAACACTTGAAGTAGACAAGTCTTGTTGGAAAGTGCCTGAAACCAATCACGGCAGTTTTCAGATACTGTGGTGTAACCACCCCCCTCCCCCTCCCCCCCGCAATCCTTCACTACACTCTTCCCCAAACCTCCACCTCCCACAAATNGGGGGGCAAAGTTGGAACCACTTGAAGATGAAGAAAAAAAATGAAAGAAAGTTTTGTGTTAAAAAGCACACAAAAAAATAAACAATAAATAAATATATATATATATATATATATACAAAAAAAAGCTACTCCAATTGTTCACAATTTTGTGTTATTACTCTGACTTCTGAGTTAGGAAACAATAAATATTACTAGATTATTGAATGGTTCAACTTTGCCACTTGGTTAATTCTTTTTTTTTTATCTTAAATGTCTTTAATGTCTTTAATGTCCGGGTTATCCGCAGTAAAATTACGTTGACGGGAAAAGTTAAATTTTAGGGGAAATGTGTCCGCATTTGAGTGTAGGAAGGTGAGAGAAACCGTTTAAGGGGAAAAAATATATACAAATATAGATTTTAATTTTCTACACATGGGGATACCAACAGTTTTTGACTATCTCTTATAAGAATAACGGAATTGGATAAGAAACTTTTTAAAAAAGATAAAAAGTTGCCTTTAAATTCCAGAACACACTTTACATAATTATATTCAACAACTGTTGATATCACCACGTGAAGAAAATTAAACTTTATGTTTCTGCTGGAGAAATATTTGATATATACTGGTCCAAATAAAAAAAGGCTTTACAATATAAAATGTTTTTGCTATAAAACTATAAAAACACTGCCCTTAACTCGCGTTTCCTACACTCCCCCCCTTATATTGGTTATTTGTGACAAGTGAACATTAAATTTAAGCCTACAATTGTTTTTACAGAGAAGATTTTCACAATATCTCGTTGATGCATAAAACTGATTTAGCAGATCTGATTTAAAAAATTCAATAAATATTTTTTTTAATCTCTTATATGCCAGTGTAAATCTAATGCTTCTACAATTATTTATTTTGATAACCATGATCTATTGACACGAATAGAATGGAAGCTTACCTAAAGTATTTAAAATATAGGCCTATAGAACAAAATGTTCAAAATGGTGTACAAGTGAATATATAGTCTTTCAATGAAGGTGATCCCTTTAAAACGAGTATCATATTACATCCTCTTTAATACTGTAGTCTAGAAATACAGGTCAATGCCAACTTTTTTAAAAGTAAGGCCCTTTCATAAAATGAAAACTTTTTTTCTGTTGTTGACATGCTAACATTTTACTGCTTTACTTGTGTTATTTTAGAGGTAAAAATAATATCTATCAACATTGACAGCTGCAAATCACTGGACTTATGAAATGAAAGTATCTTTTCTTTTCTAGATGTTAGATAAAACCATGCATTTGAATTATTATTATTATCATCCCCACGTCTTACTAACCGTTCGGGTTATACGCACTTACGCTAATGTGTAATGGCAGGATGATTATGAGATGAAATGGAGGACCTTCAGTTTAACGTGGGATCCGAACCACGACGTAGGCCTGGCATCCCACACACATGCATTTGAAAATTGGACTGTAAATTTAAATTTAAAAAAATATTTATTTTGAAAATAACGTTGGTTTTTGGTGGGTTTTAGAAGATACACTCGAAAGATGCGTCCGACTCTTTCTTTTAGAAGGTGTGGATCAATTTTCAGTCAAAATGTACTTTTCGTTTATAGTTAATGGTTCAACTATAACATAACTTATGAGCTAGTATTTACATCCACTAATGTTCCCATCTTGTGGTCTGGGTAAGTTTTATATTCAAGCCACATATTTACCACTACCGGCTTGTTATGCCTGTAATAGCTTCATATGCCTTATAATCTAATTTAAGACTACGACAAGCACAACACCCAGTCCCGGACCGTTAATTCATCACTGTGAAAGGGTCAACCCACATTTTTCTACCATGCTGGGAATCAATCCCGGGATCTTTAGCTCAGTATACAAACACGTTACCAAATGAGCTAGAGTGTCATAGTGTAATCAGTCAAACTGCTACCTTGCTTGGTTCCACTATGGTGTAGTTTATAAGATAGGGTCATAGTGTAATCAGTCAAGATAAGACTGATACCTTGCTTGGTTCCACTATGGTGTAGTTTATAAGATAGGGTCATAGTGTAATCAGTCAAGATAAGACTGATACCTTGCTTGGTTCCACTATGGTGTAGCTTATAAGATAGGGTCATAGTGTAATCAGTCAAGGTAAGACTGCTACCTTGCTTGGTTCCACTATGGTGTAGCTTATAAGATAGGGTCATAGTGTAATCAGTCAAGGTAAGACTGCTACCTTGCTTGGTTCCACTATGGTGTAGCTTATAAGATAGGGTCATAGTGTAATCAGTCAAGGTAAGACTGCTACCTTGCTTGGTTCCACTATGGTGTAGCTTATAAGATAGGGTCATAGTGTAATCAGTCAAGGTAAGACTGCTACCTTGCTTGGTTCCACTATGGTGTAGCTTATAAGATAGGGTCATAGTGTAATCAGTCAAGGTAAGACTGCTACCTTGCTTGGTTCCACTATGGTGTAGCTTATAAGATAGGGTCATAGTGTAATCAGTCAAGGT
Organism: Timema douglasi; assembly: GCA_901482245.1. Classification (NCBI taxonomy): domain Eukaryota; kingdom Metazoa; phylum Arthropoda; class Insecta; order Phasmatodea; family Timematidae; genus Timema; species Timema douglasi. Next base: position 129,414 of record CABEEJ010001613.1, read on the forward strand.
AAGACTGCTACCTTGCTTGGTTCCACTATGGTGTAGCTTATAAGATAGGGTCATAGTGTAATCAGTCAAGGTAAGACTGCTACCTTGCTTGGTTCCACTATGGTGTAGCTTATAAGATAGGGTCATAGTGTAATCAGTCAAGGTAAGACTGCTACCTTGCTTGGTTCCACTATGGTGTAGCTTATAAGATAGGGTCATAGTGTAATCAGTCAAGGTAAGACTGCTACCTTGCTTGGTTCCACTATGGTGTAGCTTATAAGATAGGGTCATAGTGTAATCAGTCAAGGTAAGACTGCTACCTTGCTTGGTTCCACTATGGTGTAGCTTATAAGATAGGGTCATAGTGTAATCAGTCAAGGTAAGACTGCTACCTTGCTTGGTTCCACTATGGTGTAGCTTATAAGATAGGGTCATAGTGTAATCAGTCAAGGTAAGACTGCTACCTTGCTTGGTTCCACTATGGTGTAGCTTATAAGATAGGGTCATAGTGTAATCAGTCAAGGTAAGACTGCTACCTTGCTTGGTTCCACTATGGTGTAGTTTATAAGATAGGGTCATAGTGTAATCAGTCAAGGTAAGACTGATACTTAGCTTGGTTCCACTATAGTGTAGTTTATAAGATAGGGTCATAGTGTAATCAGTCAAGGTAAGACTGATACCTTGCTTGGTTCCACTATGGTGTAGTTTATAAGATAGGGTCATAGTGTAATCAATCACGGTAAGACTGATACCTTTCAGGGAAGACGGAATGTACCAGAGGTTTCCCCTCCCGCCCTGTGGCACACAAAAGCACACGAAGTGTGACTTCCCTTACCACCTTTAGTGGAAACCGAGTACGATTTCTTACATCACAACTCAATTTCTTTCCGCACTTTTTACTTTATCTCGGCCCCTAGAAGGAAAAAAGTATTGTGATCGTCGAAAAACCAAACTCCAGAATTTAATAAATGTCGTCATTTCATGTCCCTCTCAAACCGAAAAGTGGTTTTCACGATTTCTTCTGTCTGTCTCTTTGTATATGTTTCCGACTAGAACCGAAACCTTTTGGCCAATCGGGCCAAAAACTTTGTATCTAGGGCTCTCATAAGGTCCCCATGAGGGGTTTATGGAATTAGATCTAACCCTAAAATAAATTGTAGTTTACTGAAGAGTATAAATAAAACAATTTATGTTCTCAAAATCCTCTCGATCTATTTTGGAATATTTTTTGTATAAAGATACTGTTTATCATTACCAACAATATTCCTATCCTAATTTTTAATACAAAAGAATTTGAGGGTATTTGAAAGAAATTTACATTTTTGATAATATCTCAATTATTTGAGATACGAAATAGCTTAGCGTTGTAAAGATGTAGTACTATATGACCAATTTTTTTATGGAGTGTTTTGAAATGTAAAATTAATTGGTACGCACTTTGGTGGACTCATTGTTTTTGTAACATTTTATATTATTTCAATTAGAATTTTGATGGAGTGTTTCTGCAATAATATAGATTAAGTGGTTTCACAAATTTTACTAGTTTTTAGTACATGTCTCAATTTTAAGATTAAAGAGAGAGAAAGTCTGTTTGGTGCACCGTACCATTTATTTTAGTTAAAAAAGTTTCAATCACCGAATTCCGTTCTCTTTTTAGGAAGGGATCAATATTAAAAAAATTTACTATGTGCATTTTTTACGAGTACATTCTAAGCTATTACAAAACTTAACAGATGTGCCGGGACTTTATACGATTAGAAGGGAATTATCTGCGATATGATTTTTTTTTACTCACCTCCATCTAGTTTTTATTTGGGATAAGATAATTAATGATTTCATGTCATATTCATGCTATTCTAAAGGTTTCATGAGGGTCTTGCATGAATAAATACCATATGAGAGTTAGAATCATTTGGTTTAGATGGTATTATGGATTTAATTAATATATATTATATTTAAACAATAACTTGAATTTTTTAAACTACTATTTATACTTTATACACACACACACACACATATATATAATTATGCTTCTTTAAACACAAATAAAAACTATATAGATGATTAGTTTAAAAAACACGTTAAATATAAAAAATATTAATCCATGGATGTTAATTGTCCCATGTCTGTATATAGCCTATCTCATAGGAGCTTTGGCGAGTTCTTTAATTTGGAATAATCAACTTCTTTAAACGTTACAATTTATAATTTATCACGCCCTTATGAATACGACGATTTTAAAACTTACTACATTAAAGGAACTAATTACTGGTTACAAAGATATGATGCAGATATCTTCCTTTTATAATTCTTAAATGGTTTATAAACTGTACTCATTAAAGCGGCCATTTATTTGAGTCCTGAGACAATTTACTGAGCTCAAGAAGTACCCCGTTATCAAAGAGGTGGTTTATTATTTAAAAATATAGCTTTTGCTAAAGTAGATTTGGGAGGTATAGGTTTGACCCCAACAATCATTTAACAGTACTTATTTGGCCCCATGAACCAACCAAAATATTTACAAATCATTTTGCATTGACTTAGGATCGTGTTGTGCCTTATACTAGGTTAGGTTAGTACACAAACATGAGGCCAAACTCAGATAACCTACCTACTCTACCACTCTTAAATGGGCATAATTAGTACACCATCATGAAACCTAACTCAGACAACCAGCCTACTCAGCCATCTTTAACAGGGCCCAGTTAGCACACCATTATGAAACCTAGCTCAGACAACCAGCCTACTCAACCATCTTTAACAGGGCCCAGTTAGTACACCATTATGAAACCTAGCTCAGACAACCAGCCTACTCAACCATCTTTAACAGGGCCCAGTTAGTACACCATTATGAAACCTAACTCAGATAACCTGCCTACTCAACCATCTTTAACAGGGCCCAGTTAGTACACCATTATGAAACCTAGCTCAGACAACCTGCCTACTCAACCATCATTTAACAGGGCCCAGTTAGTACACCATTATGAAACCTAGCTCAGACAACCTGCCTACTCAACCACTCTTAACAGGGCCGAGTTCGTATTTAGCGATCAATACTCCCCCGAAAGATAAAAAAAATTACATTTCAATCGAGTATAAAAATCAATCACTATCCAGTGAATTTAGTTATTTTGAACAAAGTTTTACTCAAAAGGTCGAATTTCTTAGAACAAGATGAATGGTTAGAAATATATATATTTCTAGACTTTTTTTTAAAATAAATACATAATATAATTATATTTAACAGCCTCACAACATTGCTTATTAGGATTATTGAGGATTGTTTTAATGCCTAAGGCCTTCCTAATTGGCAGTCTACTAAAATAAATACCTCAATGTCCGGATATATTACTCAATTAGATGGTGCCCTTAACAATATTTTCAGGTCCGTATCAATATTCCTTTGCTGGGAAGAAGGTGGGTTAAAGGGTGGGAGGCTACTTGCAATAGCCATTGTCAAACAAGGGGGGAAAAAACACCGATATCTTTTTTTAACATCAAATCAACCTTTAATCAATTTAAATATATTTGTATACAAATATAATTGATTTAGGAGATGGTATTGATTTTATAAGACTCCAATAAGTCAGTGGTCAATAATATAGCATGTAACACTTTTTTTTTTACCTCTTTTGCCCCTCCATAAAACACCAAGTAGCCATTTTGCTTACCCCCTCTGCCCCCTCCAACATTTTTTACTTAACTTTTCACACCAAGAGTGAATGTAATTAATTCATTGTCACTATTACATTTCATTTTCAACCCCATACATACTAAGAAGTTATTTAAACGTTTGTGTAATAACTTTAAAAAATATGAACAGTATAATTATTTTTTCAACATTAAATTTTAAGTATAAGCTCTGTGTTACGTAACACTGCGCCGTACCCCCACCTTGCCTAATTAACACCACGTATAGCTCTACATTACCCCTCATCACATTCACCCCTCCCTCCCCCAGCCTTACTTGTTTCACGTATTACCCCTAATGCTAATACTAACCTATCCATTAAAGAGGATTACAAAAATAAATGACTGACAACACTTTCAATGGAAGGGGAAGTTGTATCCTCACTCCCCCATATTACGGCCCTTGGATTCCTCTTTGATTTCTATGAATTGTCCCACTAATGAAGTTGAGGGAAGTTATAATCAAAGGAAACTTGCAAACAGAGCTTCGTGTGTGTGTGTGTGTGTGTTTGTGTGTGTCGTTTCATAGAAACATATTCCTGGTTATGTCTTTAACGATGTCTAACGGACTTACTCCACATATAATGAGAAGCTTCCAGGACTAAACTGTATTCATAACGGGCATAACTTAGTCAGGAAGTCGTTCTATTGTTCGCGTGTCTATGTGTTAGCATCGTTTGAATAATTTCAGAGTGGGGGAAACTTTAGGTGGCAGAAGTGAGCGCAAGTATTTTTACAATTTTATTTTTTATAAAATTGCATTATTTATTTTTTGGCCAAAATAAATAGAATATTTTTCCAGTAGCAGCATAGTGTTTAGTTTTCTGCACATGTTAATATCAACAGATCTTGAATATATGTAAAGTGTGTCCTGAAATTTTGTCAAAATTTTATCTCTTTATTTAAAAGGTTTTGATGAAATTCCAGGACACCCTTGATAGATATTCAAGATCTGTTGATATTAGCATGTGCAGAAAACTAAACTATGTTGCTACTGGAAAAATATTTGATATATTTCTGCCAAAAAAAGGTGATTCTATAAAAACTGTAAAATTACTTGCACCCCCTTCTGTTAAGTTAAACATAGTTTCTAGCAATGCGTACCGTTGCGAGCTTTAAAAATCAGGGAGCTTCATTGAGCGTTGAACCTAAGAGCTTAACGGTGATGCCTTGAAAACCTTTAGCGGAAATGTATTTATTTATACTCTTTTTCAGCTCATGGCCAGTCTTAGAATTCGAGAAATACTTATGCTAATGTTATTCTAAATATTACAAGAGGTTGAGTGGTAAAAAAAAATTGAGACCTAATATTAAAACATAATTGTTAATAGCCTACTATTTTGATTATAGTTTTGTATATACATGTGATGCTCTATTTTATAAATTTTGGTTGCCCAATAAATTATTTTTCCACCTTTTTTCTGAAAGTATTACCAGGTTTTAAACCTTTAAAATCTGATGGTATAGCATTCCAAAACCCTAGCCGCCTGGAAGGTAAATGATTCTTCAAAGTTTTTAGTCCGATGTTTGGGTACTTGTCGAGAAGTTCTATTTCTTGTTTTATATTTATGTATGGAAGATATTTTGCTCACTTCTCAGTAGAGATAAAATGGGCATTTCAATTCTATAATTGTATGAGGCCGTGAACTAATAATCAAAATACGTCAGTTTTCCATATTGAGCTACTTTAAAAAAAATTAGGTAGGTGCCAACATGATATGTTTTTTTAGGTTTTTTAGAATTTATATTTTAAGTTTTTATTCATGCCAAGAAGTTCTGAGGAGTAGTCAAGGTTTGACAGGACCAATGTTTCACATATGTTTGAGTTTACGTCATTTACGTCATTCATATTCAAGAGAGGATTCCCCTTTATTACAAATTTAGCATTCAATAAGTCAATTTAAATATATATTTTTTAACACTTTAAAAATAGATTAGAGCATTTGTATCTCTGTATATTTTAACGTTCATTACTATTACTAGGTGTGGTCTTACGATGGGTCCATCTCTTTTATCGATCAATTTAGACCGCCAATGCTCCCTGTCCTTTACATTTTCTTTCAACTCCAAGAATTTTTTCTTTCCTTCAAGTCATCTCATATTTGAATCCTCCTTTTTAAGCTCCTCTTTCCCTCAAACCCTCCTTCTATGATGCTTTGCAGAAGACATTTCCTCCTAAAGATGTGTCCAATCCAGTTTGCTAATCACCGAATTATCACATACAAACTGGTTCTTTTCTCACCCACTCTTCTTAGGACATCTTTATTTGCCACTCTCTCTGTACACCTGATCTTCTCAATTCTTTTCCAGCTCTACTTTTCAAGCTCTACAAGCTTAAAGCTCATTTTAATGAGCTTACGAATAAAATACCCTGTACAATCAATGGATAGATTCTTGAGTATTTTTTATACACTGTATTTTCCCATTTAGGATATTCACAATTATTTATACTTTAGAGATGGGAATGTATAGAGTAAAATATCTAATAAATGTACCATCATTTGTTTTATGGAGAGTGTAAAATTGTTTAGGGATAACCCACCTTAGTAGACCCTACCTACATTTAAACCCCTACCTTGCCATCACCGGAAAATTAAACAAGATGGGCTTTACTTTTAGTCCACGTACCTGATTGTGCGGGTGTAAATAAAAGCCATATATATATATATAGTAATTAATAGAGTATAATTTATTTACGTCAACAAAAACTATATTATATATTCTTTGCGAAAATTAAAAGGGAACACTTCAAAGCTATCCGATATAAAAATTTGTTTTGGGTTCATTATTAATTATTGCATTGTTATTTAATCATTTTTTATTTTATTTTATAATATATATAACGTAATTGATTTCCAAAACTGAAAAGAAATCTCCAAATAAACTTTTAGTAAAGAATAATAATAGTTTGTTAAAAAACAAACTCCAAGAAAATCACGAAATCAGTTCTCGCCCAATCATCATTCTGCCAAAACAAAGCGAAATTGTTCCATCAAATATAAGTGCGTAATTTATCCCCCCTTCTTTCCTCCATATATCCCCCTAGTTCTGGTTACAAGCGAATCAACCAGCTAGCCCTATTTCCACGTTCCATTGTAACATTGTATTCTCTGTAAATGTGCATGTAAGTACTTGGGAAGTTGTTGGTCTGTGGCCTAGGGTCATGAGAATGTCTGAACATTACGACTAGTCAATAAGGCTTTGCCAATATCAGGTCACGGAATCAGCTTTAACAGAAAAGGCCTTAAGGAAGGTTAGTGGGGATCACGCGTTAGGGGTATTTTTTTGCAGTTTTAGTATCTTAACTTTTTATGAGACATCAAATGATCCTCCAGTAGAAAAATTGAGTTTAATTTGGTTCACACGGTGATATCAACAATTATTGTTGAATATTTGTCAAGCGTGTCTTGGAATTTAATGACAACTTTTTCTACTCATTTAAAAAGTTTCTCACATAATGCTGCTATGCTCATGACAGATATTCAACAACTGTTGATATCACCATGTAAAGAAAATTAAACTATATATCTTTTTACTGGAATTAATATTTGATTTAGTTTGGCCAATAGAAGAGTATTGTTATAAAAACTGTAATAAATGTAGTTTTTTTTAAATCATCTCTCCTACACTACTACCTTAAGAACTCATATCACAACTGATTATCCGGGAAATTATTTAATAGATTATTCTTGTAGCAGAAAACTTATTTAAGTGAGACTTTCTGCACTCTTCACTTGAAACTACAGTGTAGGGAAAACTTGACTTGGAGGTCGATGACTAGATCCACTGTAGTTGTGGTAAACTGTTGATTTACAGAAGATTTTTATTGCATACATTCGTTGAAAGTCACTAATTTTAAAATTGTAATTGTTTTCTTATTGATAATATATTATCGTGGCCGGGGTTCAATCCTTGGTCCCGGCACAGATTTATCAGATTACCAAACCCTTCCTTCACCTCTAACAAGACATCTTGTGAATGTGAGGAATGCCAGGCCTCCACCGTGGTTCGGATCCCACGTTAAACTGTAGGTCCTCCATTTCATCTCACAATCACCCTACCATTACACATTAGCGTAAGTGCGTACAACCAGAATGGGTAGTAAGACGCGGTGCTAATAATAATAATATATTATCAGTCAAAAGTGTTATCAAACACCTCTAATAGTTATTACTTAAGGATTACTTTACAGTTGGCTTTTTAACTAACGCAAAAAGAAAAATATATTAAAGATTATTATGTTTTTTGTTTTGCGGTTGTGGCGAAAAGATATATTACATTTCATGAAATAATAAATTAAAAATTATTATATTTACACTTGTATCTTGTTGTAACTAATAACTCACCAACAAAATAAAATGTTTTAATTTTGTAAATACATGCACATGAACACAAGTGAGCACGATTTTTATGAATTCACTACCACCACCACCACACACTCCCCTCCCCTAATTCACAAGGTTCATCATTTTAATCTATATTGATAATGCAGTTTTTTAGAATATCTTGTTCAAAAATAATTTTTAAGTGAACTTTAGACGCCGCTTCCAAAAAAAAACAGAAATATCAAAACTGCTATTTTAGTAAGCTAAATGTTTTCAACTTGATTACTTAATTTGTATTTGATGTTTTTATTTCATTTTTTTACTGAGTATTAGCGGACTTGATCTCAATAAAAATCTTCTATTTTTTTAATTATGAGTTTTTTAATGAAAAAAGTAGTGACATAGGCATTACACATTGGAGTTATTTTTGTAGTTATTAAAGGGTAAAAAAAATGAACTCAGTACATACATCCAAGATATGAATAGTGACCTTTCAGCTTCCAGAAAACTAGAGCAAGACGAGACTTACTTCTTGTTGCACATGCCCACCATCAGGAAATGTTACACATTTAAAGAGAAAGAGATCTTGATTAGGGAAATTAAAATTACTTGGAATTATTTTGTTTATTCTAACAGTAGTTATTTATAACGTTTTGTTTTAGAAACTAATCATTCTATTTTTAAATATTTTCTTAAAGAAAGATTATGTCGGAAAGATTGGATGTGAACGTGGGTGAGTGTATGAAATAATTTACATATTCCAGGGTGTAGCCGTTTTTATTAAAGGTCTGGATGTAACGTTTAGATAAAGCATTTACTGAAGAAAGGACCCCTTTGGCTAAGAAGAGAGACGCGTGTATGTACCTCTATGGTACGTGCCTCCATAGAAAAAGAACTATTGGATCAGAGGTATTATTTCTCTATGAATCCACCTACCTGCAGGGTGAAAGACTATCAAATCATCGAATTTTTGGAAACAAGACTAGCCGATGCGTTAGTCATCTGGGCTCAAGAGAAACTAGTTGCCTTTGGTACAAAGAGAGACAAGGACTCCGGAAATGTAGGAAATTCAAGAAAAATATAGGACCTTACATAAAAAAAAGTTCAACCTATACTACTTGCACAATGAGTTTTATTGATACCCATATTAGGTACGTTGTAATTTACGATAAAACATATTTTTCACATCATCATCATAAATAGTTTTCTTTGACTGGCAGGGTTAGTCTTGAACATAAGCCTCTCCATTTACTGCTGTCTTCCCACCAAATTTCTTCCTCCACGCCTGCCCAATCCCCTCCTCCCCACACTCCTCCACACTCCCTTTATCCACCTGTCCTTGGTTCTTCCTATTGGTCTCCTGCTCGCCACCTCCATTTAGAGCATCTTTCTTAGGATCCTCTTCTCTCCCATCCTCTTCACATATCCATATCACCTGAATTTCGCCTTCTCTATCCTATCCTGCGGGGGTTTCCCTTCATTCTCTCTCAACTTATTAATTCCTCACCCTGTTCATCCTTGTGACTTCTCAGATGAACTCATGAATTAGGACACTTGCTATGATTGGTGAATGATGGCATACACGCAGCCAATGGACATAACAAATTGGATCACGATTAACACCGCAGGGGTGAGTTTGCCGACGAAGACGCACGAAGACGCATGAAGGTGCACGAAGACTGCTAGTGATAGCTGAAATGACATCACACGACAGAGTTTCTGAATGAGAGATCACTTTAAGACTATGTAACACACACGAAAAAATATGAGAATTATTATTTTTTAAATAAAAATTATTTTGAAATTTTTACAAACCTTCCCAGATATCGGATACAGAGTTGAAATGTAAGACATGTTGGGGAAAAAGGAGGATATATGGTCACCATACTTAGACTTAACTAGTGGATTATCTCGAAGTAAGACAAACTTGGCACAGGCATATTATTTATTAGGATTCTAATAGAGACAATTTAAAAAAAAACTCAAACTTTTTATTCTGTAAATGTATTTTTCCTTAAGGGAAATCTGTTCTTATGGCTGCTATTAAATAATTACAATAATAAGCTTAGGTTGGCTGTAAGACTTTTTAATGGAACCACACCGTCTTATCGGTACAAAGAAACCGCACTTACATGGTTCCCCAATCTCGTGAGACATTTGCATATCTGCCACTGACATTAGATAACCAGAAGTATTAAGCAGAAAAACCTTGGTAGCATACGTTAATGAGACACATTTTTTATGAAGATTGTTTTATACATTCTTGTGAATTGCTTAGAAGATTTTGTTTACATTTTCTGATGATTCTTTATTATTTTTAAGTCGTTGTTTTATTAGTTTTATTTACATAATATTGATAATTTTTTGACAATGTTTAATAAATAAAAAGTACAGATACTGGTTATTAGGGTTTCAACTTTTTACCAAACTAGATACTATCGATTACTCCCAAGAACTACTTGAAAAAGTATAAACATCATGTAACCATTATTAAAATTGGACTCATGAAAGGGGAAATTATATTTCTCTTATTTTATCCACCAGAAATTATAATTTCTTTTTTAATAATCATACAACGAATGTAAGATTTGAACCAAATTGTTGGTATACATAGAAAGCTACCGTAGTAGTTATATTCAGATAAAAACCAGTCTAATAATAATAATATTTTCCAACCTCGATTCGAGTCTAAACCACAAATTGTAATGCTCAACCTGTATACTTTATTTGTTTCATTGCATAGCAAACTATGGATATAGATTAGTCTTTACCTTCTCGTAACCTCTTTGGTAAAGAAAGTAGTGTGACTATCAAATAAATCTAATTAGAGATTTTGGTGGATGTCACGTTTCATGACCCCCTTCACCAAAATTAGTGTTTTTTTTTAGTTTGTTCTTTGCAATACCATCTGTCACTGGGACTATAAGAGAAACCATTTTACTGTTAAGCATAAAATATGGTATCAAGGATTTTACAAAGGTTCCACAAACTTTTTTTTTTAATTATCTATCCAGCCCAAAAATTAAGTGTTAGCTTAGAACCAAAATAGAACAAAATGATTTCTTCAAAATTGGCTCTAACAATTTTGATTAAAACTTGTGTTCAGACAATGTTTGAGTTTTCACATATTATTATTATTAGCATCGCGTCTTACTACCCGTCCGGGTTATACGCACTTACGATAATGTGTAATGGTAGGGTGATTGTGAGATGAAATTGAGGACCTACAGTTTAACGTGGAATCCGAAACCACGGGGGAGGCCTGGCATTCCCCACATTCACAAGATGTCTTTTCAGAGGTGAAGGGCTTACATATAAAATGAGGCATCTCATTTTTTCATGATAATGACTGAGGGAAATATCTACTGACCACTTCGCATAATATTATAACTCCAATTCTGATCATATCTTTGCAACTATTTGAGATATGGAGTAAATAATCATTCCATAGTTGTAGGACTCTTAAAAATAAACAACTTCTATATAGAATATATATTTTTTGAGATATATGTAAATATTGTTTTGTTAACGACATTGCCTACGTGGATCTTTTGAAGATATTTTGCGAAGCAGGTTGCATCTTATCTTGAATCTCCGAAGGAGTCTAAGCACTACCAGACTTAAACACCAATGCACGAAAGAGAAAGAGAGAGAATACAATTAGCAGTTCACCCTGTAACGCGTCTTGTTTGTTTACTAATAACAGATCCACTCTTTCTCTGATTAGCTTACACAGTCCCCTTATTTGCTCTTTGAAAACATTGACTTTCTTTTTAAAATTACCTTTTTCTTGTTTCCCCTACTAGATAGCCGTATGACACCACGGATTGTTTTAATCTTCATCCTGGCATGAAAACTCCTACAGGCGTTTAGCTTGACTAAACCATTTAGTCATAGTTGTAGATTATTTATAAAAATACGTTTACAAAAATACTATTTCAATATAATTTTTTTTCGACACTGGCAGATTATTTTTTTGGAATTATTTAAGTATTTTTATTTTTTATTTCATCATTATATCTTTAAAAATAACTGATTAGAGCGTTAGTTCATTAGTATTTGAAATACTATATTGACCTGCCATGACGCCACAGGAAAATGTGAGAGAACAAAATAATATGTTTCAATAAAAGTGTCAATTATTTCATATTCTTCATTGAAACGTGATATTTTTTTACTTTCTCGTATTAGAGAAACTATTGTAATCGTGAAAATTTTCGGCCTATGTATTATGATGAATATTTAAGTTTTATGTGTGTACCAACCTAAAATAGAGTATTTTACAATAATTCTACTTGTTTGTCTGTCGCTGGTGATACATCTTAAACGAGTTGATGGATATTGTTCAAACTTGATATCGAGATGCATTTATGATAGCTTTTAAAATAAAATTTTGCCTGTATCTCAAATGATTTATAATAATTTACTGATAAATGATTTTTCAAATTCCAAATCTTTCAAAAATGGCTATAATTATTTGTTTTAAAATAGCCATCAATGAAGTATTTTAACTCCCAAATAACATTGTATACTGTGTCAAGGTGTCCACGAATTTTAAGGTATCCCCGAATGTCAAGCTAGACCAAAGGGTCCAATTAGCCTAGACAACCAAAGTAGTCTCAAGTAACAAGTTAGCCTCTAGTGCCAAAATAGCTACACTTTTACGTTAGATATTTATTAATAGGAATGCGTATTTGAATATAAAGCCGGGCCCCCATATGCGCGAGTAATACTTTCTAAGATATATCGCGGTTACGTGAAACAACGGACAATACCGAACTATTTTATGTTTTAGTATTCATGTAACAGACATAAATACGGTAAGGTGTAATTGATAAAATGATTCACAGTAAGACATTATTAACATTAAATAAAGTAATAACGTGTATTGTATACTACAGTGTACTATTTTATTCTCTATTCTTCTTGACGATCACTGTTGATGATAGTGATGATAATGAAAATTAAATTGATATGATAGCACTATGCCCACGATAAGGAGATGAAGTGGGGTGATGTTGTAGGCATTTTTTTCTAAAACTATTTCTTTCTTTAATTAAAAACAAATAAAATTTGGCAATGATAAACAGCGGATAATGAATCATTGGAGACGGGGGGTTCCATAATATAATTTCTAAAAATAGTGGAGTTTTGACTTAGGTGCAGTTTTATTTCCTTACATATTTCAACAGGACTCTGCTCACTAAATGTTTCAATGCACAGGTTGGTTGAAAAAGGTCGATTTGGCTTTAGAAGGGGGTGTACTACCAGGGAGGGCTGGGGAAGGAGGTTCACCCAAGGGCTTAGCTTACTGGAGGCAAAACTTGGATTTCTTTCCTTCAATGTCTTTCTTTAATTCATGTCTTTTTCGTGTACCTCACCTTTTTTTATTTAAATTTTCAAGAAGACCTGTTCTTTAACAGTCTTATGTGAAGCAAAAACAAACAAAAAATAAAGCTGTGAAGGAAAAAGATTCTACATAAAATATTACTTTTTTTTATTCTTCTTTTTATTTTAAGAAGGGCAGATTTTATAAATTAATATATTATATAAGCAACATTTAGTGTGTTCAATAGTTGCGTGAGTCACCCTTAATGTTATAGTGTTAAGAGTACGCGAGGATAAACAATTTTTATCATAATTTTTTTTTCCCCCCCAAAATTAATCAAACATTTTTTTCAATTAGAAACATGAGTTTAGTTTTCTTCACTTGGGGAAATCAACAGTTGTTCAATTTATGTCATGAGCACAGTGGCATTAGATGATAAATTTGTTTTAATGAAGAGAAGAAGTTGTCATTAAATTCTAGGACACCCTTGACAGATATTCAACAACCGTTTTATCATCACGTGAATATAATACTCTTATATCTCTAATAAAGAAATTAATATAAAATCTATAAAACCACTGCCCTATTTCTCACGTACCTTACATTCCTACCCTAAACTAATGATACATAGATAAATTAGGTAGAAAAGAGATGAGATTTGCCCTCATTTGTGTATCAGGAGAGTGTTTAAACTATTCAGAAAAGGTTACACTGGTACACTAATCCATCCAGAATTCAAACCTGTACCTCCCCGTAACTTTGTAATCCAGACAAGACGAGACAGACGTATTTGATTAGATTCATCCCTCTTGAGTATAGATCTGAGAATCCGTGAGTATTTTTGTTATCTCACAGGGAAAATGTCAGGAATTTAAAACTCTTGAGATCTTTTTTTTTCTCTTTTTTTTTTTTTTTTTT